>QJOA01000240.1:0-87861 GCA_004155915.1 Monosporascus sp. CRB-9-2 | reverse complement strand
ATTTAAAAAAAAAAATTTTAAAAAAATTTTAAAATAAAATAAAATAAAATAAAATAAAATAAAATAAATTAAAATAAAATAAAAATAAAGCATAAAAAAAAAAGAAAGTTAAATAACGCGAAAATTTGGCTGAACGTAAAAAATGAAGTCCTAAGCTGAAAAAGTTAGAAAATAAACCGCGTAAACGGTAACTAAATTAATTAATAAATTATATATATATTTTATAAAGCTGGAAATTAATTACGTTAAATTTTAATTTAATTATTTTTTAAAATAAATTAAAAATAACTTTATTTTAAAAAAAAGGTTAAAATAAAATAAAATACGAAGCCGGATATAGGGCCTAACCGATTAGTTAGTTAGCACCCGTTATATATTTTTAGCGGCTTTTTTCGCCGGGCGCAACCCCGAAAACTTATCACTTATCATTTATAGATTTACTTTCAGACTGGTCTTAAAACCAGAATACAATTACGTTGCCTTTATTATCTCTTAAACCCTGGGTTTACTCGTAACACGCTCTTCGATTATGCACTGATCAGGACCGAATCTCCCCGTCTCAATTCAGTATTAATAATTATTATATTCGTTATTATAAAAGTTTGTATTAAAAATTTAATTTTGTCGAAATTATAAATATTTTTCTTGTAATATTATATTTCGTAATTATAATTTAAATAAGTTCGAATTATATATAAAATATTTTTAAAACTTCGTATAAAATTTATTTATAATTATTTTTTCGATTTAAATACGTTTGAATTTTTTTTTTTACCGTTTAATAAATTCTGACGTAATCTGTAACGTTTTAAGTTAATAATATATTAATTATATTTTTAATATATTAAATTAGATAAAAAATATTCGTATATTTAGATAAAATTTTCGATCGATAATTAAATTTTTTTTTCGGTTAACTTTAATTTTCGCGAATTTAAAATAATATCGGTTCGAAAATGTTTATTATAATATTGTTTTTTTAAAGTAAATTAAGGTATTTTATATATAAAATTAAATATCGTATAATTAAGTTTTAGGTTTATTTATACGTTTTTTATAAGCCGTTTTATATTATTAATATTAAAAAATAAATATTTAAAATTAAGTAATTAAAGTATATTAAAAGTTATTCGATAAGGTAATATATCCGTTAAAATAATATGGGACGTTATAGGTTTAATAAGTTATAAAAGAGTTTAATTAAAGTCGATATAATTTTCTAAGTTATATCTTTTAACTTTATTTTTATATTCTTTTTTAAATTTATTTTAATTTTTAAAATTATTATAAATAATTATAAACATTATTAACATTGTTAGTATTATAATTATTAAAGTATATAAATAATTATTATTAATATATAAATAATTATTAATAATATATAAATAATTATTATTAATATATAAATAATTATTATTAATATATAAATAATTATTATTAATATATAAATAATTATTATTAATATATAAATAATTATTATTAATATTTAGTTTATATTGTTTTGATAATGGCTAATTAATTAATAATAATACGAATTAAGCAAATAAGATTTTTAATTATTAGATATAAGGGATATTAGTTATGTTGTATTATATGACTAGTTACAGGTGCTCTAGAGCGCGTACCGCACTTTAATGTAGTCTAGTCACGTGATGTACATAGTCCGATCAGAGGGAGCCTTTCCGTATATGGGGTGCTAGCGCACCCCCCGCTAGGTGACACCACCCATTAGCGCGCCAGACGGCCCGATTCCTTCCGACCTCACTCCACTTTATCCGACACATCAACGACGTTGAATAAGCTGCAGCTCCATAGCTTTGAGCAGTTCGCCAACAACCTAACCGCAAGAGTCAGCACAGCTGCCAAGAAGCACGGATATGGAATGAAGGGATTTTCTTGTGGATCATTTCGAACAAAACAAGGATCAGATGGACGTACCCAACCCGTGTAATGATCAACATCATTGTTCATCTCTGCTAGCTTGCTATCGAGCCGGTTCTCAGAGTACAGCATCATGTCGTGGATGTCCGAGTTGTGGTTGAGCGCCTTGAGAGACTCGGCTGCCACGGTGTCGTTGCCCACGCGGCAGACGAGGAACAGCACGGCGGGACCTGGGTAGTGTTCCCCAACGACCGTCTTGAACTTGGCGATGGCTTTGCCAAAGTCACTGATGTCGCCGGTCTGAGAGAGAAGACAGTACTTGTCAGATGCGAAGGATAAAGAGTGGGAGCTGGAGACAAAAGCGGATGAGACGCAACTTGCATCGCCGTCGGTAATCACCAAAACCACAGTAGGCGTGAGCTTCTTCTCCTTGGCCGACTCCTCGAGCGGGCGCAAGATGCGCGTCTGTAGCGGGCCCAGCGCCCCGGGACCACGCTGGTAGGCCATCTTGTCCAGCGCATCGTTGACGGCCGCAAGGCTCGAAAGCTTCTCGTATTCCGAACCTGTGAAGGGGACTATGGAGAAGGGCTGCGTCGAACCGAGTGCCCGCAGGACGGAGAAGAGACCCCGGACAGTGGCTTCCTGTGTCGCCTTGCGAGGTTCGGACCTGCTTCTCATGGAGTTGGTGTTGTCTGGCAGGGACCCACATGCCGTCGTCGGTTAGCAGAGGTAACTATGTCTACGAAATCTTTTCCACGTCCGGGCTTGGGATTAGCGTGACACGGGGACACCGGATACGTACCGCACAGGACGATGAAGTCATAGAGCGCCAAGCGAGCCATCTTGGGGGCCTGCACCACAGGGACCTTGAACTTGGCCGTGACGGCGGGCGCCTTCTCCGCGGCCTTGGCAATGCGCCGACCGACGTCCTTGTCGTCTCGGAGCCATTCCATCTGGCTGCCGACAAAGTCGACGAGCGCCGACTTTGCTTCGGCCGGCTTGACGACCTCTGGCGGTGGAGCTTGGATGTTGGTTGGCGAGTCAGCCGGCAAGATGGCGTCTGTCGTCGTTGAGCTTTCCTCGTCTGGCTCAGTGTTCGCGACGACGGCGGCCTGGCGGGTCAAGAGCTCGATGCTGGGGGCCAGCATCTCGTGGATTCGTGACGCGACCCGGACGGCCGTCTCCTCGGCGACCTTCTCAGCGATAAGCCTGGCTTGCTCCCAGGCTCGCCTTTATGATCCCTTCCCTTTCCTTGGCTTGGCTCTCTTTGTTCTGGGCGACGAATTCCTCGAGCGAGCTTAGGATGCTTGGCCCGACTTCCCGCGAGAGGATGAGAGCGTACTTTCGAGCCGCAACGTCGATACAGCAGCTGCTAAGCTTGCTGAGGGGCCCTTCGGCCAGAGACCGGTCAATCGCGGCCCCGTGCGGATTGTTGGGCGAACCGAGGGTGGACACGAGCACCGATGCGATGGTGCCGACAATGCTTCCCGAGGACGGGGAGTGCAGGCCAACGGTTCGGTGCGTATCACGGACGGTTCCGCAACCAGAGCAATGGTTGAGTGGTGAAGCAATCGTACTGTGATACTGGCAGAGTGACATCGTGAAGCAAAGAGTGATGATGAGGGCGTTGACTGCTTGATTGCTTGAGGATACAGAAGAACTGCAAAGACGTCGAATATGCCTTGAACAAGCAGCTGAATCCACTTGGCAACGACTGGGAGCTATCCGTGGAGAGAATAAAGAAGAAGGGCGAACAATATGTCTTGAAAAAAAGGTAAGTTGACCTTCTCTCGTGTCTGATGCTCACGTGTCTGGGCTTAGGTGGTGAGACACGATGTAGCTCAACGCTGATTACTCCCGATCTAGAGATGCCGGTCAGTAGGAGGCTCAGCTGAGACAGTTGCCGATATGTTGTCTGACGGAACTTCCCGGCGCGTGTTGGCAAGTGCGTGTACCTCTGGGCCTTCCACAGTGCTCCATACTCACGGTCGTGATTGGCGGAAGAGCCTGAGAAAGGAGGAGAAACACTAGTGAAAAGAAAGAGGGCCACGTCTGCCTACTATTGAGATTGCAGGCTGCAGTCACATTAGCAGCAAGTTCCGGCACTTCATTTCGGGCTTGTTTGTGGTTCCCATTCGATGATGAGTCTGGCAGGGATGGGTCTCATGGCGGGAAGGGCTGCTGCCATCCGGCGCCTGTTAACCCGATGGTTGCCATGCAAGTGCAAAACACACTCCAGCCTCGCTAACCTCAAAGGTCCCTGAAGGTGTTGATGGGTGGGAGCACAAACCCCGCGTCCTGGCCGGCGGCTGGCAGCTCGCCATTTCACCCCAACATTTTTTATGCCCTTGGTCTGAAAGACTCATGGCAAGCTCCTTGCAAGACATTGCCCGTTTTTCATCCAACAACCTCTGAAGTCGGCCAAAGTCGAAATCATGGTCATGGTCAGTAACAATGGAACAGCGTCCTTTCGTTTCTTCCTCTGGCGGATTTGCTGATTCGAACCTTTAACTGCTGCCAGAACACGGTCTACACTGGGAGCACCCCGGTCACGGTCGAGTTAGTCCCACATCCTCTCCTCTTCGTTGCTGAACCGAGCCGAACACCGGCTGAACGCATCAAGTCTTGTCCTTGTCCACGAGCTCTCGGGTGATGTGGTCGACTCCTGGAAGTCGCCCGTCACTGGTGTTGTCTGGGCCAAGCACCTGCTGCCGCTGTCACCGGACATCAATCAGGAGAGCTTCCGAGTCCTGAGTTTTGGGTACAACGGGAATGCGACCGTTGCGATTAGACCGGCCCCTCCGGGACGGAACACGGTTGACGAGAACGCATCCGACCTCCTCTCCGAACTCCACTCGGCACGCCAAGGGCAGCCTGTACGTGTGCAGTTGTGCTCATTGATACGGAGAAGGAGAACGAGCTGACTTTGTGGATGGTAGACGGATCGCCCCATCATCTTTGTTGCTCATGGCTATGGCGGGCTCATGGTCAAGGCGGTTCGTGCTTCTGCCCTTGATGCTCCCTAATGTGAGGCCACACGGGATGACATTCGGTTCTTGTTCTATTACAGGCATTGAGCAGATCTCGTGAATTTGGCACCTAACAACACCAGTCCAGATAAGGCAAGCATCAGTCAAGCTGCTATCGGCGTGATTTTCCTCGCGACCCCGCACAGTGGCGCGGGCAATTTCAACATGTGGGAAGATATTGAGACGCCGGCAACGGGCCTCACTCCCAAAAGATACAACGTCCAGGTTGCGGCTGATATGCGGTGGGGATCATCTACGGTGTCTAGAATAGCGCGCGACTTTATCGACGTCGCCAGTGGTGGGCTGCAGATTGTGTCCATCTCCGAGACGCTTCCTAGTCGTGCAATATCTGGAGGCACCTTCATCGTACGTCGGCATTTCCATCACAGCATGGTTGAGATTAATCGACCAAAACTGGCACTGATGGCAAACATACTGACTTATGTCAGCTCGTCTCGGCCATCAACTCTCGGGTTAACCATGTCAACGAGACTACCCGCAGTCTGGCAGCCAAACACTACGACATGACAGTTGCCGACAACAGGGACGATCCCAGATTCTTGAGCCTGGCTGGAGAGATTGGGCGTATCCTGAAAACATTCAGAGACGGTAAGATTTCTTCTGGTTGCCGGCATACGTTGATACTGAAGCACCATTGTTCAGGAACGGGACCCAAGAAGCCGGACACGATAACGCCTGAAGTTGTGACAGTAGGTTTCATACTTAAGCCACCCCTTCAGGAGACACACGCTTACAATCCTGATTTGAACAGCCCGACGGAACGGTTCAACCTGGCCCACTCACCGCCGACCAGCTTCGAACCCTGTATCAAGCTGCTTTCAGAAGGTGGGACCTTGGGACCGCTGTCTACTATAACGAGCAGTTCATACAGCTTCTGTCTGCGACCAAGGGAGTGAATGACCCCGAGGCCCTCAAGGAGCGCGAGAACTGGAAGACACTCCGCACCTATCAAGGGTACAAGTGACGTGCAGGATGAGTTTCAGTGACGATACAGCGTGTTGTGAGTGTTGCTGCAGGGCCTAGACTATAACACCAATCAATCCTCATTAAGCCAGATAATAATCATTCCACATAAGTGAGACCAAGATTTGGCGTCTCATGAATCAGAACCTTTGTGTTTGCACTTTGGCCCCGCAATAAAATATCCCGCCGTGCTGATTCAATGAATGCACGATCTACCAAGGTCGTGGTGCCATCTTCCGCACTTGCCTTGTACGCCTCTGCTCATGGAACCGCCAGCACTATATCGGTATCGTCAAGTACCAGCTGACTGGCAAGTCTTTCCCCCAGTAAGTGATCTCCGTTAACGCGACCACACTCACACCGCCAGATTTGCGCCCAGCGCCATAATCTCCCTGCCCATGGCGCAGTACGAGATGGACCTACAGAGAGGCGAACAGCCAGGTCCACGTCACCCGCATGACGAGGTTGCCTTCGGGGATAGGCGCGCGAATTAAACAGCCAGTGTCTTGAAGACCTGGGCATGCCAGAAACCACTAGCTTCGCTATCCCTTGTTGTGACGAAGAAATAGAACCCGCGTCTGCCAGCTCTGTACAACACGCACAGCCTTGTCAAGGCAGCCAGAATAGCCAGGGTAGAGTGCGCGGACAGCGATGGTCTCCTTCCATTCCCCTACCCACGGGCTCTTATTGGTCAATGTCATGGTCGATATGAAACGAAACCCTGGCATTAATGACATATCTGGACGTTCTCGGTAAAGGGAGACGGTGGTATTGCGTGGAATTTTCGGGGTCCTATCATATGCGGCCCGTGGTCGAGGGTGCACAAGATTGGGCGATCCTTGCCAGGCAGGCTATTCGATGGTACACAACCTGCACAATATTGCCAAAACAAGACGTCCATGGCCAGCTGAACGACTGCTTTTGACCGAAGAAAGCTGCCTCAACAGACAACACAACTGTAATTCGGCCATACCATGGCCAAATGGAAGTTGATGTAACTGATCCTGGGCTAGACCTTTTTTCCCTCTCTCATAAGCTTTAAGTGGTTAGATCTTGACAGGTTTAGCCCTCCCTGAGGGGAATCCTGTATACGGTGGGGGGATAGCGAAGACACACTATTCTTTCTTCCGAGACAGTCCTCGGCCCGCTTGCTTATTGGTGTCTCAGGATGACTCCCGTGGGCAATGCGGAGGGGAAGGTGGCTGGGGTTAATCGACTTCCGAGTCCCGTCCCGTGCAAAGTAGAAGGCTATGGACAGACCAGAGCCACCAGACTCATACCCACAGCCCAGCCCAGCGCCAGTCAGGCTTCACGTCTGAGAGCTTATATTCTTCATGCCAGCTTCTCTCACTCACCTCTACACGGTCCAAGGTTGTTTCTGTTTTACCTTATCCTGTACCAGAACTGACGTATTGCCTCGTCTCCGTTGAGCTTTCCTGCTGAACAAGCGTCTCAAAGCGTCATCAGACCTGTCTTCTTCCAAAGAACAGAGGCTCGTCTTTACTACCGCCCATCATGACTAGCAACACGGCCATCGCGTCCGAACTTGAAGCCAGCACGAACAACAAGACCGAAGGTACCGCGGCCATGGACACGTACACCAGGCTCAACCTGGCTGCCATCACTTTCGTGCATCCGCCCAACCGCTCCGACATCAAGCATTGCCCTTGCGACACCTCGACTACGCCTCAGACCAACCAGGACACCACCAAGTTCATCCGCGTCTATCACACCGAGCCGTCCGTGTACGGCTACAACCAAAATGCTTGGCTGGTCCGAGAAACCAGGTTCAGCACGGCCGAGGGCTGGCACGCTCCTGGCGATGACCTTGTTGCCGACGACGCCACGCCGGGGTCTCCTGTTGCCGTTACTGGGTGGTGGACTGAGGACCCCGAGAGCGATCATTCGATTTGGGAGGTCGGTCATGCTCCATGATCCCCTCCTCAGGCTCTTGCTGATGAGTCCCACAGACACGAGTGTACTACATCGACACGACGGGACACATTCGCGAGGTGCGTTTATCTCTCCCTTGTTCCTAGTCTAGCTGCCTGGCATGCTTGCTGACCACATGCCTCCATGTCTTCTTGCAGCGCACCAACCGCACTTCGTTCTCTCCCACGGGACTCAAGGATGACTTTGACCGCTCCCTTCCCGAGCCAGCCAGGCTCGTCCCTCCTGCGCCAGGCTGGAAACTGACACCTCTTGCGGATGATGCTGGGGAAGCCGCTTCCACATCTCCCGACATTATCCCTTTCCCCAAGATCACACCGCTTCAGGGCTCCAAGCTTGCCGCTTTCGAGGTCCATGGCAGGCTCGTGGACCTGTTTTACCAGGCCCCCGATCAATCTATCCGAGTCCTCATATACGAAAAGGCAAACAAAAGGTGGAGCACCTATGACGACAATAATATCGTCAACCCAGGGAAGGCCAAGGCCGGCACGCCACTGGCTGCGCTGCTGGGCGGCTGGTGGGAGCACCGGCTCTTCTACGTAACGCCCGAAGATAAGTTGGCTGGGGCGTACGGAGACGTACATTCGAACTGGCGGGACAGTAAGCTATCTCTCCACGACATGCATCCCCTTCTTCGGTCTCGTTAACTAACATGTACCTCATTACAGTCGAAGCCTTACCTTACCAACTTGCGCCCTCGGCCATGATCTCGGCCGTGGCATGGAACTACGCCACCCCGTTCTTCGAGATCCGCATCTACACCACCGATGACAAAGACGCCCTGTACGAGATGTCGTACTCGCGCCATCAAAACGGCTGGAAGCCCAGCGAGGAGTCGGTCGCGCCCGTCCTGGGCCCTGCTAGCAAGTCCCCTGCCCCTGGCGGCAACGGCAGCCTACCCCTCTCGGCCGTGGCAGCGATCCTGCTGGATGGCGAATACAGAACCAAGGTCTACTTCCACCCTCGCCGGACCATTGGCGAATGGGACGTATGCGCCAAGGTGCCCACATACAATGGCATACCCAAGACGAGCACGGCCGCGGCAGAGAAGCGTGAGCTCGAGGAGAAGACCAGGCTCTTGATTAAGGAGGATGAGGAACGCAAGGCCAGAGAGGAGGCAGAACGCAAGAGAAGGGAGGAGGAGGAGGCCAGGATCAAGGCCGAACAGGAAGAAGCGGCCAGACAAGCACGGCTCAGAGAGAAAGAGCAGAAACCAGCAACACCCAAGCCTCCTACCTTAGTAAGTCAACAGTACGGCATATTATTCCGCGGTGAAAAATACCTTAGCCACACCGACTAAAAGCTGACACGGGGAAAATTTACAGATGCTTAACGACCCCGTCATCGTCATGGGCGGCCTGCCCACGGCGCCCGAGGACGTCGACGACTACTACGCCCCCGTCGACAACCTGCCCTTCCCCCTGACATTCTACGGGCGCAAAACCAACAAGGTGTGGATCACCGACAACGGCATCATCGCCCTTGACGACGACCGTGCGGTCTACACCCACTCGCTATGTTACGAGTATAAGGACGCCAAGGACTTACCGTTCAGCAAATCCCACTTCCCTAAATACGCCCTGTTCCCCCTGTGGGCGGACCTTATGATCTGTAAGGGCAGTAAGCACGGCATCTTCTACGAGCACGCCGGCACCGCGCCCAACAGGACGCTGACGGTCGAGTGGCTCGTTACGCAGTTTGGGGCGACGAAGGACTACTACCACTTCAGCGCCACTTTCGAGGAGGCGCGCCCGGGCGTGGTCACGTACAAATACAACGCCGTCGACGGCGATGCCGGGACCAAATGCACTGTTGGTGCGCAAGGCGACAGTTGTGAGTCTCTCTTTTTTCTCTTTCCCCATTTTCCCCTCTGTTGTCACACTACCCGCTCTCGCCATACTTATCAAGCGCCTAATTACTCACCACGTAAAAACCCCTTGTATCAGGTCATGTGCAGTTCCTACACGACAATGCTGCGCGCAAAATCAAGCCTGGCCTCCTGGTCGAGATCGATACCACCCAGAACAAATGTAACCAAAAGACGTTTGTTACCACGGCACGAGGATGAGTACATGTACACTGTCCGGACACATCAAATGGTTTGACCTGCTGGGCATGACAGCTTCTCTTCAAGCGTGTTAGGGTGTCGACATGAGGCCCAGAGCAGTCTGCCATCAAAGAGAGTCCAAGTCCCCAAGAATATCTACCTAGGTAGCCTACCCAATTCTTATCCCTCAATAACAGAGTGTCAAAGTTTTACATGCTTTCAGATGTGCCTTTTGTTTGCAAATGGGTTCTTGAAAATCCCGAATTCCAGCAGTGGCGCGACGATGAGAGCAGCCGGCTGCTCTGGATCGGGTGACGCTGGAAAGGGTGTCAAACAGCCTGAGACCACGAAATATGAGTATCCTCGTTGCAGCTTCATTCGTATATTAATGATGATGATGATAACAGCTAACTATCTTCTTCAGGGTCTCAAGGAATTAATCCCTTATACAAATTAACTGTTACCCCTATTTCTTCCACCCACTAGCGCGACAAACGGTCCGATTCCCTCCGACCTTACTCCACTATATCCGATATACCCCTTAATAAGGCCATCATAAACCTCGTTAACGTTTATTACGTTAGGATTATTAATAAATAAGGTCCTTTCGAAACCGATTTAAATCGTTTCCTATTAGGAACTTTTACGTTACCTTACGCTTTATCCGACGCACCATAATCTTTTTACAAAATTCGTTTTCCTTTTTAATAAATTTTAATTATTAAATAATTTCCTTTATTTTTAAAAACTTTATAAATTTTTTATACGCGTTATTTATAAGCAATTTCGTAAAACCGTTAATTACTATATTATTCGTTTTTTTACCTAATTTATATATTTTTTTATAAATATTTTTACCTTAATTAATAATTATATACCTTAATATATTTTAATTTCGTTACCAATTATAAAACGTTTTTTATAAATAACTTAAATATTTACTTATTATTACAGTTTACCGTAAAAAAATAATTAAATTTTAAAGTTAATATTTTTAATAATTTATTTAAAAATAAAATTTTTTTAACCGTTTAATTTAAAGTTAATAATTTTACTTTAATCGTATTCGTAATAATTATATCTTATTTATTTACTTTTTATCTTATAATTTTTTCGAATAATAAAATTATAAACTTTTAAAATTTTTTCCGATCGATTAAATTATTAACGAACGAAACGTTACTTATATATATTATAACCTAAGTTTTCCCGTTATTTCCGTATCGAATTATAAAATTACGGATATAATATAAATACCAAATAACCTTATTTATAATTTCGTAATAAATATTTAATAAATTATGATTAAAACGTAATAACCGTAAAACAATAAATATAATATTAAAGCATATAAATATAATAATAAAAAGGATTAAGTTAACTTTTTTTTAATATAATTTTCATTACTTATTCGTTACCGTTTTTTCGAACGGAAAAAGTTCGTTTTAATTTATAAAAATATAAAAAATTCGTTTTAATATATCGATTTAATATTAAATTATTACTTTTTCGATATACGTTTTTTATAATAATTAAATTAATTACTTATTTTTTCGTTTTAAAATATAAATTTTTAAAAATTATTTAAATTCCTTAAATTCGTTAATTTTAAATTATTTTTTTAAGTTAATAATCGTATTTATTACTTCCTTCTTTTTCTTTTTCTTATATTTTAATATTATGTCATTTACGAAAAAAAATATTAATATATTACCTTTTATTATTATATAAAGCTTTTAAAAAACCTTACGGAAACCCAGGTTTTTAAAGGCCTTTATAAACGTTTTTTACTATAAAAAAAGTAACCTTTTTAAACCGTATAAAATCTTCCTAAACCTTAATATTTTCTTTTTTTTCGTAAATCCTAAAGATATCTTTATAAAAACCTTTTTATCCAAATTATTATAAATAAAAACGTTAATTACGTTTAATTAAATAAACTTTAAATCGAATTTAATAATTATTACGAAAATTAACCGTAACGTTATTTTTATTAATATTATTATTTTTATAAATAAATTTTTAACTTTTTATTAATTTTTATATATTACTAATTTAACTTTATATTTTTAAAATATCCTATATTTATCGAATTTATAAATAAATACTTATTTATAATAAAACATTTAATAACCTTTAACTAATTTCGTAATCATCTTTTCCTATAACCTAAAAAAATTATATTTTCGAAAATAAATTACTTACATTACGTAAAATTATTATTTTATCGGGTAATTTAACAATTCACGTACGTTTTTAAATAATTCCGCCAAATTTTTTCGATAAAGAAAAAACTTTTTTCCGGTAACAAACGTTTTTATCTAAAATTAACAACCTTATAATCGCGAAAATTATAAAACCTTTTTTTTTTTTTTTTGCAAAATTTATAAATTATTTTTATATCGTAAAACTTTTTTTATCTTTTTTTTAATTTATTAACTAAGTTATTTAACCGCTAAACCGACGTAATTAACGTATAAAATTTCTTTTATTAATTTAAATAACTATAAAAAATTATTTTAATTTATATTTTTAAAATTTATTTTATATTTTATAACAATTTCGTTTTAAATATTTTTGTTTTCGGATTATTATTTATTTAAAAAAACATTAACCTTATTTTTATCTTTAATTTTTATTTCCGAATTGTTTTCTTTAAGGATTACTTTATTAACCGTTAATTTTTTAAATAATTATATTTTTGCAATTAAATTTTTAAAGTTTTTAACTATTTTTTCCGAACGTTTTAACGTATTTTCTTTATTAAAGAACTTCGTTTCGTTAAAAATTAGGTTTTTCGTTACGATTATTTTCCCGAATTTTAATATTTATACCTTATATATATTCATAAAGTTATACCTTACGAAATACCCGATATATATTTTAAGGTCTAACTTTTATAACTTATTAAATTTATAATTCGGGTTAAATTTTAATACGTAATATTTATAACCGTAAGTTTTAAAATAGGTTAATTAAAATATCCTAAAACTTAATATTTTATCTTTTTTAATTAGGTAAATATATATAACTTTATATAACGTTTTTTATTTAAAAGTAATTATTAAAATTTTATTATAAAAATAAATAGCGTAATTAATAAGCTTTTTTTATAAGTTATGCGGTAACTTTAATCTAATTTTTATAACGCGTATTTTCTTTATTATTATACCTTCCGAACGTTTTACGTTTTTATTTTAAACGTACGTATATAAAACAAAAAGTTTAATAAAAAAATTTTTTAAACGTAACTATTTTATAAACAATTTACGAACAAGTTTTATATTTTTTCGTATAAATTTTACGCGAAATCCGAAATAGTTTTTAATTTAATTTATATAATTTTTTAAAATACGTAAATTTTTATTTTTTTTTCTTGCCGTTATATAAAAATATATTATTACTTAATATAAAACTTTATAAAAAATTGTTAATATCCGTTTATATTTACGGGCTTTTTCCGAAAGATTTTGTTAATCCAAACGTATTTTTAAAAAAGGCGTTATTATTTTAAGGTTTGGTTTTTTCCGTAAAAGGATTTCCTTTATCTTCGTTAAGGTATACGCCGGATATTCGGCCATTTTAAAGCTTTTTAATAACGTTCCGCAGTAATAATTAAATAAATACTTTAAAAGTTTTAGCCCGTAATAACCCATGTTTAAATGTTACAATATTCTTAATTTTAAAGCCTAAACCTTTAATTAATTTATTATTTTGCTTATTTTTTTAATTACCGAAAAAGCGGCTTTTATATAACTTTTATCTTTAATTATACGTTAATCTTTTTTCTTCTTTAAAATATATAGTTTTTTATAATCGTTTTAATATTTTACGTTATTATTAAAAATATTTTAATAATAATTTTTTTATTTAAAAAGTTTATACGAAACGATATTATAATAAAAACCTTTATAATAAGTTATTTCTTTTTAATATTAAGCCTTTTTTTTAACGTAAATCTTTTATATATATTATAACATTTTTATATTTTAAGATTATTACTTTAATATTATTTATTAAAACAAAATATTTTTTCGGTACTTTTACGAATTTTTTAAATCGGGTTAAATTATGGAATATATAAATAAAACTTTTTAAATTTAAGATCGTATAATTTTTCAGTAAATATTTATTTAATATATTAAATACCTTATAAAGTATGCCATTTATAAAGCCCTTTAAAATCTTTTTTATTTTATCCGTTAATCGTTATTATCTTTAACTTATTATAAATTCGAAATTTCCGAAAGTTTTTTTCCTAATTGTTTTAATTTCCTTACGGAATTTAACGTCGAAGGTTATTTTTTTATCGAAAATTTTTTTATTTTTTTTACGGATTTTTTTTTTAAAATGTTAATTATATATTTATAGGTTAATATATTATGTTCATCGTTTCCATACGTTTGGTAACTTTTTTTTTCTTTTTTAAGGTTATAACCCCTAATTTAAAAGTTAATTTTTGCCCGTTTGCGTAATACTTTTAAGGATAAAGTTTTATTAATAAGTTAATCATTTTTTACAATAAAGCTTTTATTTCCGAAGGTTATAACGTAAGCATTTTTTTTCGTAATTTTAATAGGTAATTTTGTTTTTTTTTGCCGTAAAGGTATTTTTATTAACGTACGCGTTTTTTTATTAACGGTCTTATAAAATAACTTATTAACTTTATTTCTGGATATAGTTAACCGTAATTAATTTGCGTATTACGTTTTTAATAGCGCTATTATATTTGCGAAATTATTTATTTATTATAAGCCGATTAATTTAAAGATATTATTTTTTACGGCGTTCGTTATAGTTATATTTTATTTTTTAAGTTATTCGTAAAGGTTTTTTAAATTAACGTATTTTCTTTTCTTTTTTTAAATTTTCCGATATTTAACTTTCGTAAATTTTACCGTTTCGTTTACGTTTGCGCCGGCGTATTGTTTTAGGTTATTAATTTATTCATATATCGGTTCGTTAATTTTTAAGTAAAGTAAATACGACTTTCCGATAAAGTTATATATTATCGATTTTACGGTAACGAAACTTTTTTGTTAAAAATTGTAACGTTATTTTTCGAATTGATATATTTAAAAAAGATTTTTATATTTCGTTATCTCTTTTTTTTCGAAATTAGCTGGTAAATTTACGTTTTTATTAACGTTTTTAAGCGAAAGGTAATTGGGCTTAAATAATAACGTTTTTTCCGATTCGGGATCGAATAACCTGACGATGTTTTCGGGCGTACGATTAAAAAGTTTTTCCCATTATACGTTTTATTCGCCTAACTTTTTAAGTTTCGCTTTTATAACCGTTCCTTGGTTATTGCTTATCGTAATCCGTTTTAATTAACTGTTTGGCACTTAATTTGCTAATAGCAGAAGGGGTTTTTAGGGTAAATATGATAAATTTAAAAAACCTTGCAATCCGGGCTTATAATTATTAAACAGCTTAAGACCATAAAATATAAGTATTTTCGTTGCAGCTTTATTCGTATATTAATAATAATGATGATAATAGCTAACTATCTTCTTCAGGGTTTCAGGGAATTAATCCCTTATACAAATTAGCTGTTACCCCTGTTTCCTCTACCTATTAGCGCGACAGACGGTCCGATTCCCTCCGACCTCACTCCACTATATCCGACAAAGGGCAAGACGATGCTGCTCTGCGGTATCATCGACGAGCTGCAGACATCCATTGGCGACACCGGCCTTCTTTCTTTCTTCTTCTGCCAAGCGACAGATCAGCTCATGAATAGCGCTACGGCTGTGCTCGGAGTTGAAAGCAATGTAACCTGATCCACTGCGTGGCCATGCGATTGCGCAAGCTTGGCGCGTAATCTATCCACCCGGCCCAGCTGATTATGGACGTCAATCTATTTAAAGCTATTACGGTGGCCATAATGTCCATAATAAGTGGGCTGTGGCGTATCCATACAAATATTATAGCGTCCTAAGCGTACAGGTTGTGGCGGTGTAAAAGTGGAACCGACGTGGTATGGGGGCGACGCGGAACGCGGTATGGAGTAGGGTTGCAATGGGTACCCATTGGGTACCCACGAACTACCCACGACCGTGGGTAGGTACCTATGGGTGGTCTTGGCATTTTTTCAAAAATACCCACAACTACCTACCTACAAGCTAACCACCCACGGATACCCATTAAGTAAAAACTAGCTGAAGAGACGGGCGCGTTGCGCCCGTAACTCTTCAGCTAAAGTTCCAAGGATATTTAGTTGCTTACATAATCGTACACACCATCTTCCAAACATAATATAAATAAATGAATTATACGTATCCGTATATAACCTTATAAAAAAAAAACGGGTTAATTGCCCGTTTCCTTTTTTTTATACGGATTTGTAAATATATTACATAATTATACAAATTAAATAACGCTAATGGTTTATGCATATAACGGACCTATAAAAAAGTTATTTATAATTATATTTTTACGTTTGCTGTAATTATTTTTTTTTTTTAAATTATTATAAAAGTAAATACGAATAGTTTAAATTAGTTATAATTTAACGTATAATCGTTTTTGCATTTTTTACTTATTATATTTATAATTACGAAACCGAAAGGATTTAAATGGTAATTATTCGAAAAAAATCGAAGTTATTTTTATACTTTTCGGCGGACGGCTTTGTACGGTTCTGCCGTAACGTCGTTTTTTAGCTTTTATTTTACGCTTTTTCCTTACTTTTATATAGATCCGCTTTTACCCGCTTTATTTTATATTATTTTCGTTTTTGGTAGTTTTTTGCAATTCGTACGGTTTTATACGTTTATGTACGGATGTTAACTTATTTTTAGTTATATAAAGCCGTACATAACCGAAGTTTTTTTTTTCCGTTTTTTTTAAAAAAAACTTTACGTATAAATATATACGTTAATTCGTTTATATATATACGTATAAAACCGTTTGCCTGTAAGCGGTTACGTAAACCATATTTAGTTTTAAAAGTACGGGTAAAAATAAATATATCCGTACGGAGCCGGATACGAATTAAACGATCGATCTAACTTTTTTTCGTACGGAACCGGCCAAATTTAAACGTAACCGTAAAAGGCCGGTTAAGAAGTTATAATAGGTTAAAGCGTCGTTTTCAAACGTATTAAAGCTTACGGTTTCGTTCGATAATTTATAAAGGTAAACGGATTTAAACGTAATTATTTCCGAATAAGCTCGTTCGGGATTTAAAAATAAAAGCATTAAAAAATCCGTATAAAAACGTACGAAATCGAACGTAAATTATATTAATTATATTATTTAAGCCGGCATAAATTAACCGTATAATGCCGTAAAACTTAATTCGTAAATATACGCGCGCGTCCGTAAAAATACGGTCGGCAAGGTTACGAATATGTTTTATTAAATTAAGGTCCGTATGGTTACGTACGTATCCGTTTTACTTTTTATTAACCCGCTTATAAAAAACTTAACCGAATCGATTTATATAATTCCGTACGGAATATAAAACGGGTTATACGATGCTGCGTATTTTCGAATTATCCCGATAATAAAATTTAACCGTACGTAACCGTATATTATTATATATTTGCGTATATTTTCGTATTAACGTTTATTATAATCTGCATTTACGTTTATATACAGTACTGAATACGTTAGCGATAACGCGTATTAATAATGCCGAAAAAGTAACGGCCTTTATAAAAAATGCGTCGGTACGTATATAACCGTACGATTTCGTTTTATACGGGACCGAATTAACGTATATAATAATATTTACGAAAAAATATTGTACGGGTTATAAATATAACTTGTAAGGTATTAAATATTCGTTTAAGGCCGGCTATATTTATACGTTTTTATTTGCTTTTGTACATATTTATTTTATTTTTTTCGTTTTGTATTAATTCGTACGAAGCCGTATTTAATATTTTTAAAAGTGATAATATACCCGTAACTTATACGTAATCGAATTATCGTAAATATTTTCGTACGATTATGGCAGTATAATAAAAGGTTATAAATACGTACGAACCTGTAAACGTATGGTTTTAATTAAATATATATTAATTTGTACGTAAATTTTTACGCGGCAAAAATAGTTAACAAATTGGACCGTACGGTTTCGTCCGAATAAAGTAATAAGGACGAATAATCGTCCTTTATTATATAAAAACGTATAATTTCGTACGTATTTTTTTAAATTCGTTTAAGAACGTATAGTATCGTACGTTTCGTTTTAAAATTCGTTTACGTACGTATAATATCGTACGTTTTGTTTTGAAATTTTTTTTTCGGCATTTTAATATTCGGTATCCGTATAAGTTCGTACGTTAACGTTCGGCGTTTTCGTTTTTTTTTTCCGGCTTATATGCGTATATTTTCGTACGTATATATATATATATAATACCCCTTTATAATTTCTTATCCTTACGTATAAGCTTATACGCTTTTATATAATATTTGGTTTTTTTTTTTTAATATCGTATAATTTCGTTCGGTTAATAAGTTTCGTTATTTACGGATAAATACGTACGATACTTTAAATTTACGTATTAATTTATATACCTTTATACGACAACTAGTATCTTATTACGTATATATTTGTTCGCTTGCCGATAGTATATTGCCGGTTAATATAAATATTATCGTATAAACCTTTATTTTTTCGTACGTTTACGTATTTGTTTTAACATTTTAGTAATTACATTTTGGACGATTTCGAACGTTTTTATACGTAATATAGTAATAATTATTAAAAAACCGGTCGTAATAGGTTTAATATATTATATATCCGATTATATTTATATATTTTTATTTACTTTTGTACGTAATCGTATTTATAATATATTTATTAAGCTTTATAAAAAAATAAATTTTTTTTATATATAATATTAAAAATAAGTAAACCTATTTTACGTACGTTAACCGTAAAATTATATATATTTATTATTCGGGACATAATAACGTAAAATTAACCGTAAAAAAATACGGATTCGCGTAAATTAACGTTAATAATATTTAACGATTAACTTTATATTTTATTAATGGTTATGGCAAAACATAACGTTAACGGTAATTACGTACGAAACTATTTAACCGAATAATTATTATCCGATATCAATAATTTTATTTTCGGGATAATTCGTATAATACCGTTAAAGGAACCGCCTAATATAAAAATTTTAATACCGTAATTCCTAAATTTCCGAATAATTATTTTCGTATTATTATATAAGCCGCCGTCCGGATTAATATTCCGTAAAATTATAATTAAAGCGCTAACTTTTAAAGATAACGTCGATAAAGGTAATTTATTAAACGTAAAAATCCGTAAAGATTCGACCGGAAGGATATTTTTAATTAAATTACCATTTTTAACGGTAACGTCGATAGCCCGGTACGTACGTACGGTACCGGGTATTTAATTAAATAACTTTTCGTTAATAACCTGTACGGTTTTATTTATAATCGTTAAAAAAGCCCGTAACCGAAAAAAATTAAAATCGAACGGTATTTCGTTTAAAAAATAATTCGGATATACGTTATCGTATAAAGTTTATAAATCCGGTATCGTAAAAATATAATTAAATAAATAAACGTATTTATATTATTTTTTATTATATAAAAACCCTTTTAACTAATTTATATATATACGATTTAATTTATTAACATAACAAAATTGTATATTTTAAATAAAACGTAATCGCCGTAACCGAAGTTATATATAAAAAAATTATAAATATACGTTAATAACGTAAACGCGGTTATATTCGGACGTAATTAAAAAAATTTGTACAAAATCGTTACTTAAAACAAAAAAAATCCCGCCGAATAAAAAATTCTATAAACGTAAATTACGAAACGTACGATTAATAACCTTAAAAGCAAGCCGGTATTGCATAATAATCTCGTTCTATATTACTAACAAAATTCAAAAAATAAATTCGGCCAATTCCGTACCCTTTTTTACGAAATAAGCTAAATTTTCGTTAATATCAAAAAAAATCCGAAACCTTAAATAAGCCGTACGGCCTTTAAATAATAAAATAACGGCAATTCCGAACGAAATTATATATAATATAACGTTTTTACGCGTACGGTAATAATAATATAATACTTTATATAGATATATTTTACCGGAATTAATAAATCTTTAAAAATAAAAGTTAATAATCTTTAAATCGGTTTCGATCGAATCCGTAATAATCCGAAAATAATAATCTTGTTCGGCGGTTAAAATACGTAAAATAACGTCGGCTTCGGCGCCTTTATATATAAAATCGTACGCCTATATATTATTTAATACGAATTCCGTATAATAATACGATTTTTAATCGAATTAAATCGTTAAAAAACCCGTAAATAAATAATTCCGGTTCCGATTTATAAAACCTTATTTAATAAAATACAAACCATAATTTAGATAAAGATCGATTAAATTAGACGGGTAATAAACGTATAAATTAATACGGTACCATAAATTTTCGCAAAAATCCGTTCGGAATTATTTTTAAATATAAAAAAAATTAATAAGTTTACTTTCGGTTAAGGCAAAAATAAATAAATTACGAAGCTGTATAAATATAAACGATTCTTTTTATTCGTAAAATAATTTACGCTAATATTCGTTATTTTTAAATAGGTTAAACTTTAAATAAACTTTTTTAAAAGTTACATAAACGTATTTATTAACCGTACGAAAATATTCGAAAAAAGTTGCGCCAAAAACGGTAATTAATAATAAACGGAAATAAAATCGTTTATTTACCGAAAAATAAACGAAAATTATATAACCGATAATTATACGATTTTATTTACGTACGTATTACGTTTTCGACTTAATATTTTATACGTACTTAAACGGAAAATCTTAATACAAAATAAAACGGTATAAATTATCGATATTATAAATCGTATTATATAAAAATTATCTTTATAAAATTATGCAAAACTTTTCGAATTATAAAAAAAGTTTACGAACTTATACGTATTAATTAAATAAAATCAAATTTTTCTTATTTAAATAAATCGCAAATTATGCGATAATAAGATACCGGCCATAAACGTAAAACTTATATAAATTTTAATACGTTAACGCGGGCGAAATATACCAGCCGTTAAAATATTATTCGATTTCGTTTATAATTTTATTTTTTTATATATAATTATATACCGTTTTAAAGTTAATTCGATTACCGCTTTTATAAATATATTTGTAAATATATTTAATAACATATATAATTACGTATAGTTTTATATTAATATATACCAAATATTTTAAGGAAAAATAAAGGAATAAAAAACGACCTAACGGTTATCTATACGATATTTATATAAAACCGTATTTGTTTAATACTATTTGTTCGACATAAACGCCGGTACCCCGTCGACGATATAAAAAATAATTATCGTTTTGTACGATCGTTATATCCATAAAGTCCTTAAAAAAAAACTTTATACAAAAAGAATTTATTTTTTATACGGGACCGGTTTTTAAATAAACAAATAAATACGGTTATATAAAGCGAACGAAAATTGGTACGTTTATAAAACTTATAAATTATCGAATTCGTTACGACCTTTCGTAACTTTCCGTCCGGATTTTAATCGGGTATAAATATTTCCGCGCAAATAATACGATTAATATTTTCCGGTAAAATTAACCGATTACGATTATACGAATTTAAAAATATTAAATAATATATGTACGGAAACTTACGTTTTTAGTACTCGACGGTCCAGATATATCCGGAATACCGACCGAAATAATTTAATTACGTAACGTTTCGTAATAATATTCGAATTTTTATATAAAAAATCCGAACGATAAAGTTAAACTTATTTTCCGGAACTTACGTAAAATAAAGTTCGCAAATAATTTCGGATTATTTCGCGTTTATAATAAAAGTAACGAATAATAACGGACGGCCGAAATGTTATATAATAGGCATAAAATTTTGGTAACGGTATTATATAAAACGCTAACTTTTTGTATAGGTAATAAGTAATATAATATATCATCCAACCTTAAATAAATCCGTATCGCCTCGGTATAAAATATCCCGCAAACCGGCGTACAAAACCGCGTAAAGCTTTAGCTAATTTATATGAATATAATTTAAATCTTCCTGCTCGACGGTTATTTAGGTATCGACGACGTATTATTAAAATAATCGACTAAAAGCAAACGGAATATATTAATATCGTTTATAACTAAATAAAAAAAACCGAAAATATTAACGTAACGTAATTTTAAACCTTATACGGTTATTACGAATATTATTAACTTATAAAAACGTATTATATAATATATAACTATGCAAAAATATTAACGGATAAAATAACGGAATATATAAAAGGTATTTAATAAATACGCAAAAATAAAAAAACGTAATTCCGCCGGCAGGATTACGTTAAATAAAAATAAAATTACGTTACCGTTTATTCGGGTACGTATCCGGAATAATTCCAGTAATTTTATTTACGAACGGAAAATTTTCCTGCTTTTTATCGGCATAAAGTTTGACGATAACCTGCATATTCGGCCGCAAAATAACGTCGATCTGGCTAAGGAAAAATCCGGACGTTTTTATATAACGGATAACGTTTTTAAAACGGTTTCGTACGGTAATATATCGGTTAATATACGGATTACGGAACGCAATCTTTTCCGAAAAAGTATATATAATATCCGAATCAAAATTTTCGTTTAAATTAAAACGTTATTACGTAACTTTTTACGGATCTAAGAAATATAATTGCATATAACGTAATACGGTACTTTATTTAGGCTTAAACGGATCTGTACGATAATATATATACCCTTAAATCTAGAAATAATTTGGTTTACGACCGGTTATTTACGTATTAATTTCGATATATTCGGTAAACGTAAAAATTAACGCGGAATTATACCGTCTAATATTACGGCGGAATTTTTTTATACGAAATATATTCGAATTTAATAAATATTATAAAAATTCGGGTAACTTTTCGAAATCCTTTAAAAAAATTTAACCAAAATAATAATAATTACCAAATTCGACGTTTTTGCCTTTAAACTTTTTTAACCGTTTTTTTATTTAATATAAAGGTTTATAATATTTGTACGTAACTTTTTTTATATATTTATAATCGTTTTGTTCCGTACGTAAAATGCTATCCGTAAAAAGTTAACCTGGATAAAATAAAGCCGGATTTTTTTTAAGGCCGATATTAAGCGTATTATATTATTATCCGCGGAAAAAGACGTACGAAAAATTAAGGCTTCGGCCGACAGGATATATATATAAATAGGTCCGTAAAAAAGCGTAAATAACGAAACGTTTAGTACGGAACGGGGATTTCGTTTAATACGGCAATTCCGAACCGATAACGCAGGTTTATACGAAACCGTACGGCCGTATAATTAATAACGTTCCGGATCGTACGAAATCGGTTTAACCCGAACCCGGGTTAAATAATGCGTATATATATTATATACCGCGTTATTAATACGGATTCGAAACGAAAAATAAAAAAAATAATATTTGCCTTAACGATAATAATAAACATTATTAAATATAATAATACATATACGTACATATCGGAAAAAATACGTACATAAAAAATAATATAATGAAAAAAAATAAAAAAGAAAAAAAAAGAAAGGAAAATTAAAAGGGATAAGGATTAAAAAAGGTTAATACGATTACGTACGGTAACGTATAATTGCATACGGAATTATATGCAATTTATTAAATTTATAAAAAGTATAAAATATAATAAAAAGCCGGCATAAATTTTTTTTAAAAAAAAGGGGAAAATTAATACCCTTTTTTTATTCCCCTTTCCTTTTTTTTTTCGTCCTTTTAATATATACGTTTTTTTATATAAATAAAATAAACTTATAAATAATTATACGGAAATTATATTATAATAATAAATATAATTTTATATAATATAAAACGGATACGTACGTAAAATAAACCGGAAAAAAATAATAATAAATTAATCGAAAGTTAATTATTTAATATAATATATATATATATATAATATTAAAAACGTCCTTAATCGTACGAAACTATTTAATAATTTATTTCCGTATAATACCGTTACGTATAATATAATTAAAACCCGTTTTAGATAATATAATAAGTAACGGAATTAAGAATAAGTTTATATAAACCCGTATAATTGTAAATACGTTACCGGGGTTAATAAAATTTAGTAATTTTAACGCGTTAAAAATTAAAAGTTTGTTTATAAGCCTGTATTTAATTAACCCGAATATAACAAGTTTATACGGTTCCATACGGTTTTGTATATAATCGTTTAACATTTTAATTATAAATAATACCGTTAAAGGTAATATATTTTATAACGATATTTTAATTTAATACGTACGATTAAAATAACTTTGTATATCGTTTTGCGGTTATCGTATTTCGTTTCCGTCCGGCCATAATACGTTAATATATAAAACTTCGTTAAAAAGGTTTAACGTAATCGTTTTAATTATAACGAACATTCCGGTCCGACTTTGCCGTATTTATACGGTTTCGGGCGGCGTTATATATTTTTGCAAGGCCTTACGTAGTAAAAGAAATAACGATTTAAAAAAAAGGGAAGTAAAAACTGAAAAGATATTATTAACAAAGCTTGCACCCGCCGTCGTAATTGCTATCGGTACGCCGGTCTGGTCCGGCCGTTTCTGTTTGTATCTAAATAATCCCGGACGGTCGCTTAAAGGTTTATACGGTTACGGGCTTAACCGTTATTATCGTATTTCGTTCCCTTCCGCCCGCGGTATATTAATATACGAAATATCGTTAAAAGGGTTCGATTTAACCGTTTTAACTATAACGGGCGTTCCGGTTCGACTTTGCCGTACTTACGCGGTTTCGGGCGGTATTATATATTTTTACAAAGCTTTATACGGCGGAAAAAATAACGATTTAAGGAAAAAAAAAGTAAAAACCGAAAAAATATTATTAATAAAGTTCGTACCCGTTACTATAACTGCCGTTAATATGCCGGTTTGGTCCGACCGTTTTTATTCGTATCCAGATATTCCCGGACGGTTACTTAAAAATATATACGGTTACGGAAATATACTTTCGAAATTATTATCGTCCAAGCTGTCCGGTAATTTTTCCGTAATAAAATTAATAAAAGCTGCCGTACGGTCCGTAAGTTCCGCCATACGGTCCGTTCGTAATTTAACGTAATCGTTTGGTTCCGGATTATCCTATAAGGATACGATACCGTAAAGGTTTAACGATATCGGTTATTTTAAAATATTTTCGATATTAAGGAATTCGGTAACCAGTACGTTAACGGTTTTAAACGTACGTACCTAATTAAAAGGTAAAACGGAAACTGGAAAAATCGTAATAAATACCGAAATAATTTTAACGTTAACAATAAAAAAACCGTATTAACGAAAAAGTTTCGGTTCCGGTAAAAATATCCGTACATTTTTAGGCTGCCGCTTTTAATTTCGGATATACGCGTTTATATAAATATAAAAAGCCGTAAGCAAAAAAATACGACCAAAATATAACCGATTAAAGTACGACTTCGTCCGGACGTAATAATAAAATACGCGATTAGCGAAAAGTTAATGTTAATTCTTTTCGCATTTACGTACTTTTTCGCCTAATTTCGGTAACTTTTCGAAATAAAAGGAATATATTTACTATTTGCGACGAGGAATGCGATAAAAAAAAAGAAAATGATCGAAATTATACGTTTATTTATAACAAAAATATAAAAACGAAAGACCGTAACAAAAATTATTATTAAAAGCAACTTTAATATTATTTTGTACGAAAACGTTTTTTATATTACGAAAATATTTAATTTCGAGTTAAAAAATATAATAATAATAAAATATCTGCAACTATAATAAACGAGGTAATAAATATTTCGTACGCGTCCAGTCGGACCCGGACGTAAAATATAACAAACGTTTTTCTTAACGGTATAAAACGTAACGGCTTATAAGGTCGTATGCTATAAAAAAGTTTTGCGGTATAACGTATAAAGCGGTAACGAAGCGTACGAACAAAACGAAAAAAAAAGGAGGAAAAAAAAAATCTGATTTAAAAAAAGTAAAGTTTTATTTTAATACCGAATTAATAAAACATAATTAAAAATATATAGCATTATATTTTATTATATCCTATTATATATCATTTTATACCATTATATATTATTATACCAAATTTTATAAAATCGTACGGAACCGCCCATAATTATACGATCGCGTATAACCCGTACGGATCGCGTTAATTAAAAATTAAAGGCTTTTAATATACAATTAACAAAATAAGGGCGATAACGTAAAAGGTTAATCTCGATTAATGGCATTAAAAAACGCTTACGTACGAAACCGTACGATTCCGTATAAATAAGATTTAGGCCGTTTAAGTAATAATTTGTCAGCGGATTTTTTAATAGGTATCGTTTAACGTTTATATAATAAATAAGATATATAATGGACATATATATCGATAAAAACCGTTTTATTTTATCCAGCTACGTCGGATTTTAGCCACCTTCGGATGTATGCACGCCCGCATTTTTTTGTGGCGCAAGAGCTCCTTTAGATAATAGTAGATCATAATAACTGTGACGGCAGCCACCAGGATCAAACCTTGAGGCTGGCAACCGTTTACATAGGGCTGACAGCTGCCACATGAACTAGCCACCTGCTATACAAAAAGTGGAGATATTTGTAAATCTTTACGCATTTTACGGTTCTGCCTTTTTTCCTATTTTTTTAATTTAAAATTTTCGTTTATAGCGCTAATAAATTAATTATTATGTTATATTAATATTAGCCGTAATATTATTTTAAACTTATTCTTTTTCTTATTAATTTAACAATTAATAAATAAAGTAATATATTTTTTTTTACATTAATACGTAATAACAAAAAATAATACGTTTTAAATTAAATTTAAAACTAAAACCTAAATTAATTAATAATAAAATTGAAAATTTAATAAAAAAATTATTTATTAATTATTAATATTTAAAGTAATTTAAATTAATTAAAGGTAAAATCGAAAATATAAAAAATAATAAATTTTTTTTAAAAAAACGGCAAAAATAACATATCGAAAAACGAAACTAAATTTTTAAAGATAAAAAGTTTATTAAACTAAAATTAAAATTATAATTATTTAAAAATTAATTTTAATAAATAATTAAGCGACAAAATAATTAAGGATAATTAAAACGTTTAAAAATTTTTTTTTAAAATTCCGTTACGAAATTATTTACCTTTAAGCCGAATAAAGTTATTATTTCCTTTTTTTTCAATAAGGTTAATTACTTTTGCCGGAAAGATATAATTAATAACGTTTTTAATAATACCAGTACGTTTTGCTTTATTAATATAACAATATAACCCGTTTTTTGCAAATTTACGGAAAATAATAATGCAAATTTTATTTATAATTAAAAAAAAAGTTTACGTTAACGATTTAATTAAATTTAATAATAATAAAATTAAATTTCACGTTTAAATTTGTAAAATTATAAATAAATTTAAAATAAATAAATTAAGTTCTCGAAATTAAAGAATTTATTTAATTTACTTAATATTTTTTTTAAAAAAAGGCTAAATAAGCAATTAAAATTTGTTATCGATTAATTATATAATCCTTTTTTTATATAACCGAAATAATTTTAATATTAAAATTATTATATTATAACTTAAATTAAACTTTTATTATTAAAAATCTTTTCCGTATTGTTACTTTTAAACTTAATAAAAATAAAAATATTTACAATTTTATTTTTAAATTTAACATTTTCGTTTAAAGAGTTAAAATTACCGAAAATAAATAAAAATATATTTTTTTTTAAATTTCGATTTACGTTTTTTTAAAAATAACCGTAATTTTAACGTTATTTACGAAAAGCTTTATAATTATATTAATAGAATTATTTATAATAATTAGTTCGCTTATAAAAAATATTAATAAAAACGTAAATTCCGATTATATAAGCTTAATAATAATAAACCGAAAAATAAAGAAAAAAAGTTTTATTCGAATAATAATTCCGGCAAATCGAAAATTTTAAATAATATCGGCAAACTTTTAGTAAAAATTGAAAAAAAAAATTTTATTAAAAAATTAATACGTATTTTAATTATAACAAAACGGGATATAAAGTTAATAATTACCTTAACCAAAAAAAGGTTATTACGGTAAAAATAATAAAAACTTTATTTAATTTTAATAAATCGAAAAAAGTAAAACAGTTAAAAACCTTTTTTATAATTTTTTTATATTAATAATATCGGAAATAAATAATTTCAAAAAATATAAAATTTTTATAAAAATTACGTAAATTTTAATAAAGAAAATTAATTTACATATTACCGTTTTTTATGATATTAAAACATAAACCCGGTTTTTTGTTAACCTTTTTAATTAAAAAAAAATAATTATAAATTTATATTATCCGGTTATAAAAATTATTTAATTATAAAATTCGAAAATAATTTACCGGTTAAATAAAAGCTTAAATAATTATAATATTTAGAATTAATGGCTAACGTTTTTCCGATTAAATTTTATAAATTATAAATACCGAATAAAATATTTCTATCGGTTTTAATTTAATAGAAAAAATAGAATTTATTATTAAATTATAAAAATAAAAGTATTATTTAATTTAATAATTTTTTAATTTTAATTAAGTGTTTACTTTTAATTAAAAATTTAAGTTAATACTTATTAAATAAGTACGTTAACTTTAAAACTTAAAAAAACGTTAATTATTATAATTACGTTATAAAAAAGGCCGATAAATAATATTAAATTTTTTAAAGTTTATAAAAAAAAACCCGAAAATAATTTTATTTTAATATTTATATTTATTATTGTATCGGATATATTAAATAAAAAGATATACCGAACGTATATAATATTAAACAGATTATTTTCGTTATAAAAATTGCAAAACATAACGTAATTATTACCTTATTAACAAATAAATAAAAACCCGATTTTTGTACGGAATAATAAAACAAGTTTTCCTTATTTTAAAATTTTTTTTTTTAAAAAAAATAAAAAGTTAAACGTTATAACGTTAACCGTTTTATAAAAATAAAAGATATATAATACTTAAAAAATTCCCTTTTCCGGAAATAAAAGTCCGAAATACGTAAAACGAATTTGGAAACATTTATTAAAATCTTTTGCCTATTTAAAAAGGTTTTTTTCGAAAAGAAAAATTAACATTTTTTTAAATTTCCGACCCGGCCATAACGTAATTTTGGAATTTAACCGGCCGATATTCGCCTTTAAATTTTTAATTTATTCAACGCCTGTTTAATATTTTTTATTAAAAAAATAATAAATAAATTATTAAAAATAAACTTTATCGAATTATATATATAAAAAAACCTTATTTTAATTTTATTTACTTTAAAATAATATCTATTAAAATACTAATTTTATATTAATTACGTCGTAAAACCTTTTTTACGGAAAGAAATTTTATTGTTAATTTTAAAATTAATTAAATAACGTTTTTTATTAATTTACGTTTTTTAACGTTTTTACGTTTTTAATACAGTTTTTTTATAAACGCTTAAATATTTTTAATTTATTTAATAATTATTAATATTTATTAAATTAAATCGATTTTTACCTTTATTATATTTAAATTTAATAAAAATAAATTTTATATATTTTTATTTAATATAATCTTTAATAAAAATATATTAATTAATAAATATTATAATGAATTATACGTATTATTTCATATAAAAATATATATATTTCAATCGTTTTGGTATTTATTAATATAAAAATAGAAGTATTAATTTAACTTTTATTTTATAAATTTAATAATTCTTTATATTTATAAATATATAATGTTTCCGTAACGATATTTTATACCGGTAAATTAATTTAATTTAATTAAAAAATAAAAATAAAGTATTTTACGTTATTATTAATTTAAGTAACCAATATTTTAAAAAGAATATATAAATATCGATACTATCGGTTAAAAAAGATTTCGGCGGTATTAATTCTTTTACTTAATAAAGTTATTATAATTTTATAAATTTATTAATAAATATTTATATATAATTATAACCGTAATAATTTTTTGGTATATTTTTTCTATTAATAATAACGCAAGTTTAAATATTATTTAAAACAAGAAAAAAGTGAAAAAGTTCCGGGGTTTTATTTTAAAATATTTTATTTTAATAATAATTATAATAATTTCGATATATTATCGAATATTTTGTTTAAGTTAGGGCTAAATATATTTTTTTATTAATATCTTAATTATTTTATTTTGGCCAAAATATGCAAATATTTTAAGTACATAAATTTTGCGGATAAATACGGTAGCGAAAAAAAATACGACCGTTAATTATTTTTTAAAGTATTATTAATTTGTTATATTTCTTTTTTTAAATTTTACGCCTTATTTTTATAACGGATAAGGTTAATTAAGTTAATATCTTACGGGATATTTTCGATTTATACCTTAATCGATATTTCGTTAATAATAATAATAATAAAAATTTAATTATTTTAATGGAATTAAATTTAATAATTTTTTTTCAAGTTTTAATTATAAATAAATTAACCGTTTTTTATAGTAAAGTATTTATAGTAATATTTTCTTTATTAGGTTAATATCAGAAAATAATATTAAAATTAAAAAGAAAATTAATTTATCGAATTTAACGTATAAAAAAACGTATTTATTTATAAAGTATAATAAAGCTTAATAATCGATTATAATAAAAAACTTTTAATTTTAAAATTCAAGGTAATAATATTTAAAAATTTGTATTATAATAAATAATTTTCGGTTTTAAATAAGATATATTTTTTTTGTTAAAATTGTAATTTTCGAAAAATATTTTACAGATTTTTAATCGTTATTTTCTTTTTTAAATAATATTTTTAATTACGTTATAAAATACGTTTATTTTTATTTTGGTCGGTTAACCAGGCTAAAATAAAGCGAAAATTAAAATATTATAAATAAACCGTTTCTATTTTCTTAAAGATTCGTTTTTATTCAGGTTTTATTATAAAAAAAAGCATTTTTTTAATAAACGATTTAATAATTTGGTTATATTAGTTTTATAATAATAAAATATTTCTACGTAATAATAAAATTTTATAAATAAATAAATTACGGTATAATTATTAAAACTTTCGAATTTTTATTTTTAATTTACTTTAATTTTAATTAAAGCGATAAAAATATTAACGTTTATTTTTATAATAATATTAAAATAATTTATTTTTTTAACATTAAATCGGAACTGTTTAATAGTTTTGTAAAAATTAATTTTATATAATTAACAAATAACTTTTTTGTAATATTTTTAATATTTTTTAAAGCCGAAATAAATTAATACGTTATTAAGATAAATATTTACATAATAATCGAAAAATTTATATAATTAAATATTAATAAACGATTATTATTAAATAAAACTTATTTTAAATTTAAATAAAAATATTTTTTGTTAAAACGTTTTTTAACGGATTTTAAATATTATTAAAGGTTTCGATTTAATAATAAAACGGATTTTATAAAATACCTAAATAATATTAATTTTAGCAAAACGTCTAACGTTTCGATAATTAAATATACTATCGTTAAATAAAAAAATTAAAATAAAATAATTTTTTAAATATTAATTTTTCAACGGTAAATATTAATTATTTATTTAGATTTATAATAAATAAAATTTCTTAAAATTTTAAGAAAATACGGATATAATTTCGTTTCCAATTTATTATCGAATTATACAATAACTTATTTCTTTTATGCCGATCGGTTATATAAAACCGACGATAATCCGTTACTTTAATAAATTTAAATATTATTATTATTTAACAAAATTAATAATATATTAAAATTTAAAATAAAATAAATCGAATAATTAAAATTTAATAAACGTTATAAAAAGTTATAATATTAAGTTAAATAAAAAAGTTATAATTTTAACGAAATATAATATTCCGTAATTAATTTTAAAAACGTTTTAATTATAATAAAACGGTTTTATACGGAATATTTTAAAAGATTTAAATTACCGGTCCGTTTAAAAAAATAAATACGCGCAATAATTACCGACGAAATTAATAAAAACCATCCCGATAATAATAAGGCCGCTGAAATAAGAACCGGATTAATAAAGAAAAAACGGTACTTATAACTAATAAAAACTTACATACTTTTTTTAATCGTATATAAGTTTTTGAAAGGGGATAATATGACGGCAGCTATTAGGATTAAACCGCAAAGCTGGCAACCGTTTATATGGGGCTGATAGCTGCCACATAAACTAGCTACCTGCGACATAAAGAGTGGGGATATTTGTAAATCTTTATGCATTTTGCGGTTCTACCTTTTTTTCCTTTTTTCTTTAACTTAAAATCTTCGTTTATAGCGCTAATAAACTAGCTACCATGCTATATTAATGCTGGCCGTAACAGTAACGTTAAAATATAACAAATTAAACTCGTATTTATTTTAAAAGCAAAATTATTATTAAAAACGTATTAATTTACGTATTAATTTACGTAATAATAACCTTATATTATAAATTAAATAAAATTAATTACAAAGTTTTTAAATTAATTAATTTAATTAATTTATTATATTTTACGAATTAAATGAATATACGTTTAAGAAAAAGTTATGGACGAAAATTTTAAAAATAATTAAATTCTTTTGCGAAATATATATTAATATTATCGCTAATTTAGTTTTTATTTATAAAAAACTAAACGTATATCGGGTTTTTTTAACATTAGTATATTATTATATTATTTTACAATTAAACCGGATCGGAAAAATAAAAGGATTAAAATTTACGAAGCTTACGGATATTATAACTAAAAAAAAAAGAAAAAAAAATTATATTTATATTTCTGTAACCGTTAATTAGAAATACGACAATATTTTTAAAAAATAATTAAAACGACAAAATTTATATTTTATATTAAGATAAAAAGATAAATTTAAAAAAATTTAAAACGTTAATAAAATAATTAATTAATTTAAAAAGATTTATAAAACCGGAAACGTAATTTAAAATTATTTATTACCCGTAAAAGGTTTGTTAAAAAAATTTAATATTAAAAGGTTAAAATTTAATAAAATTAATTAAATTTTTGTTTCGTTATTCGTTATTTAAGATAAATATTAATGAAATTATAAAAATAATAAAATAAGATTTTCTTAATTTAATTTTATATATTAAGCTTTTAATATGTTAATAATAAAATTTTTATAGTATTTTATAATAAAAAACTTATAAAGTTTTTTAATAAATTTAACTTAATAAATATAAATAAAGTATAAGTAATATTATAAAATAAAATTATTAACAGATATACGTTTCAATTTACGTATTAATAAATTTACGGATTACTGTTATTTAATAAAAATATTATAATTTTAATGCTTTAATAAAAACGTTTTCCGTACTTTGTATTTTATAATTACGTTAATAATTATTCGGGTAGAATATTTCGTATATAAAAGTAACGAATTAAAATATATATTAAGCTTATATTTATAACCAAATACATAAAAAACTTTTTTTAATATAACAGAATTAAATAGAATAAAAACTTAATTTCTTTTAATATTTAATAATATATTATTAAATATATCTAAAATAAATCTTAATAATTTAAAACGTTTTCGGTTATAATATACACCGTATCGTTAATTATTAACATTAATTTATTTCGGAACTTTTAAAAATAAAAATAATAATAAGTTACGTTATTTTATTATAATAAAATAATTTATTTATTTTTCGATTATTCGTTTTTAAAAGCAAATTGTTACAGCGTTGATCGTTTCTAGGGAGCTGGGTAAAGTATTCTGTTATTGTACGAAAAAAAAAGAAGGAAATTATTTTAAAGGCGTAAAGCGCCTGTACCTATATAACGTTATGGCTGCTTAGCTAAACCGTAACGTTGATGCCGTAATAATAGCTTCCCTCTTTTAAGGCAGTTATCCTTAATTATTTATAAAAAAACTGTATAATGTAAACCGTTTTATTCCGGATTCGAACCGTAGGCCTTTTGTAACGTGTTTGCAGGTCTGGTACGTTATAAAAGTAACGTTATGCGCGCGCTGCGTGGACGGTATGTGGCCGTTGCCGGGATGTTGCGTTAAAGTACGGAGTAAAATACTGGATCCGGGGACGGAATAATAATATCGTTACGCCGTAAGCGTTATTAACGCGTATATAAATTTTGCCGCCGTTTTTTTTTATTTCCGTTATATAAATATTAAACCTTTTTTAAAACTTTTTCTTATTTCTTTTTTTTTTCCTTTAAAAATGTTATATTATTATCAAAAAAATACCGTAACGCTTAATTTTTATTTTTTTCCCGTTATCTTTTTACCGGTTTTAATTATCGCTTTACGTTATTTTTCGTTTTTATTACGATACCTTTTTAACTTAATACCGTTTACGTTACGCCCGTATACGTTAAACGCCTTTGTATAATATGCTTTTATTATATTATTTTTAATTATAATTTTACCGAAAGTTATATACCGGTATTCCGTTGCCGCTTTACGTCCGCCGTTATTAATAAATATATATTTTATATTAAGCGTTAAAAAGGTTCTTAATTCGTAAATTTTAACGCGTTGTAATATTATTTATATGCCGCTATAACGTATTCGTATCGTTAATTTCGTAATACCTAACCGGCAAAAAGCGTTTAAGGTAATTCTTTAAATTTTAAAGTTTTATTCGAATAAGTTAATTTTTATTTTAATATTAATTACGATACCGATAACGATGTTATCCTTAAAGCGGACGGTAACGAAATTTACGAATATGACGATAATTTCCGTTTCGAAATTTATAACGCGGTTTTTTGCTTATATACCTTTTTTAAGGCGGTTAAAAAGATGTATTATTTCGTTTTCGGTACGACGGGTATTAAAAAAAAAGTTAATTTTATTTTATAATTTTAATTACGTTATTAATACTTTTTTTAAAAGTATATTGTCGATTATCCCGTTTAGGTAATTATTTACCGTATTTTTATATAAATATATTATTTCTGCTTTATTAATAACGCCGTAAATATACCGTAAAATATACGTTATAATATCGTACCGTTAATGTAATATTATTAAATTAATATTTAAATCGATTTTTTAAAAAAAAGGATTAAGTACCGTTTAATATTTGGTAACAAAAGTTATTAGCTATAAGTTTTAATTAAGCATATTTTTAAAAACGAGATATCCGTTACGGTTATTTTAGACCTGGGTTTTATGCAGGCGGCCGTCGATATAACGTTATTCCCCTTATACCTTAACGATTTTTAATTGTTTACGGGTTGTCGATACGTTATATTCCCTTTTATAATTAAGTTACGCGGCTATTACGTAATTATTATTTTGGCATGCTGTTATTTTGTTATTTCGTTTCTGGTTCCGGTATTTATGGTATTGGTGGAGTTTGTGCTTGTAATATATATATATATATTTTTTTTTTTTTTTTTTTTTTTTTTTTTTAATAATTTAGCAAATTATAGTGGTTATCGTATTATTGCTGCAGCGTTGGCTAAATGAAATTTTTTTACCTTTTTTACGCTTTTTTTGTAAAAGTTACGTATTTACGTTTTATACTTTGCCTTTTTCGTTTACCTTGGTTATTTTTAACAGTTTTATATAAGGTTTTAAATTAATAAGGGGGTTTCGGTTTGTTAAGGTTGTTTTTATAAAATTTTGTTATGTCGGAGTCGTAACTTTACAGGTTTTCGGCCGGTTTTTAGATAGGGCGGTATAGGTATAGTTATTTAATTTTATACTGGAGGCCTTATCGGAAGTCTTTAAAATTTAAAACTTTTTCAAAATGTTATTTAACGCCTTTTTGATTTTGATTATCCGTAACGATAACGCCTTCCGTATACGTATCTTACTTTTCGTTAACGCTTTTTTGATTAAAAAGTTTTAATTTATGGCGTTAAATTAAAAAGGTATAAAAAATTGGGAATAATTTATAATACGTTAGTAACCGTACGGTAACGGTTTGGGGGTATATTTTGGTAATAGTAAAAGGGCTTATTTACCTATCGTTAAGTTTATCGTTAGGTTTGCCGGATTTTATATAACGTATATTTATTTATATATATTTCTTTTCGGTAAAAATATTAACGTCGAAACGGTATCGGTTTATTTATTTTATATATTTATTTTATAATTCCGTTATTAAAGCTTTAACCCGTTTAAGAATTTACTTTAATTTATCCGTATAATATGTTATATTGTTATATTTATTTTGTTATATTATCGTTTTAAGGGCGTTCGCCGGAGGTAATAATTTTGTATTTATGGTAAGATGGAAGTCGTAATTAGCGAAAAATAGCGATACGTTAATAATTTCCGATATATAGTTGTTATTAATAAATTTAATTAAAAGAAGTTAATTTATTTAATCGTTTTAATAAAAAGAATTGTCATTTTGGAAATATTATTTTATTATTACGTTAATTATTTCGGTTTAGCCGTTAATTTGTAGGTAATACGTTATTAAAGTACGAAACGTAACGTTTGAACGTTAATTTAATTCCTTTTAAAACGTAAAAATAAATTATATATTTCGATTAGATATTATCGTAACCGGAATATTATATAAGCGGTATATATTAAAAACGAAAGCGTTAGTTAAGTTTTTCGCAGATATATTTGTTACGGGTATAAAGTAACGTATTTTAATAAAGCGGTTAACGATTATAAAGATGTATTTATAAGTATGCCCAAACTTTTCGTAAAAGGGGAAAGAGTTGATATAATTTACTGATATATCGTTTTACGGACGGAACGGTACCGGTAAGGGATTAAAAAAACCTGTTAACGACGTTTTAAACTTTTTAATATGACGGTAAAGGTAGTAACTTTGTACGAACGTAATTACGTTTCGGGATAAATATAGCCAGTAATAATTTTGCCGTAATAGGTTATATATTTTAAAGCGTTTAGGATGTTCCGTAGGCGCGGCGTTATAGTTACGGTAAATTATTTAAAGTTTAAAGGCGTTATTATTAGGAATAAATAATTTATTTCGGACTTAAATACGTTTTTATACGGTTTTATAATCGGTTTTTGCGGTTTTAAACGTTTTACGGATACCTTATTTAAAACGTTTGTAATCCGGGTTCGCTAGCGTTACCAGGATATCGTGAGTTAACGTTAATAATTTGTAAGCATTATTTATTAATACGTTTATTAATTAGTTAATATTAATAATATACGTTTTTAAAAACGGTATTTATTAATCGAATAAAAGTATTGTTTTATATCGATACGTTATTTTGTCGTTAATTGTATTATTGTGATCCGTTAGTTGCGTGTTGGGTTAGCAAAATAAGGCGTTTAGGATTATAATTTTTGTTTTTAATTTATAAATTATTTGGAATCGGAAATCGTTAAAAGAATTAAATTAACGGACTTAGCGTTAATTTAGAAATTTTTTAATAACAAAATGTTAAAAGCTTTTATAATTAATAATAATTTTTATAAGTTTTTCGGTTTTTTATAATTTCAGACGTTATTTTTCGAATACCTTAATAATAATTAACAATTCTTTATCGTAAATTTCGTAATTATATTTTATAAGGTTATGTTTAACCGAAAAAAAGGCGACCGGCCGTAGAATACTTTGCGCATTATATTGCGAAAAAACTTTTTTTAAGGCCTAATTAAAGGCGTTAATTTTTAAAACTGTTCGGTATCGGGGATCGTAATAAGATAATATTAAGGTTATTAAAAAAGTATTTTTTAGCTGCTAAAATGTTACTTTTGCGTTATTTGGAAGCAAATTAATTTATGTAATTTTATTTATTAAAACGGTAAAAAGTTTAACGATTAACGAAAAACATTTTATAAACTAACGGTAAAAATTTACGAAATTAAAAAAGTGTTATAATTCTCGTAACATTCCGAAAACTTTTTATTTCTAAATAACTTTTATTTTATCGGGATTTATAGTAATACCGTTAATAAATATTATTAAGTTTAAATATTATATTTCTGTAACGTTAAACTTATATTTCCGGATATTTATCGTTAACTTTATATTAATAAGGCGACGTAATATTTTACGTATATAATTTTTATGCTTTTTTTTATTTTTATTATATATTAAGATATCGTTAAAATAAGCCGTAATATATTTATTTAAAATATTTAAAAAGGTATGGTTAATATAATATTAAAAAAAGTTCTGGACGTTAATTATACCAAAATTTGTTATTAAATATTCGAATAAACCGAACCGGATTATAAAAACTATTTTTTATTCGTTTTTAAGGTAATACGTAAGCGGTTAAAGGCCGTAATAATATCGAGCTTAATATATATCCGCGTTACGTAAAAGGCGTTTAAGGTTTTGCGGATTAAAAAAATCGGATAACGGTTTTTTATTATAACGTTATTAAAGCCCTAGTAATTTACGTAAATACGTATACCGCTTTCCGGTTTTTTAGCGAACAAAATAAGGTTTATTATAAAAGAATTATTAAGGCAGATAAAGTCCTTTTTTAGGTAATCGTCGATATACTTCCGTATTGCCAGCAATTTATACGGGAATATAACCCGCGCCCGGTTATATGGTAACGTTTAACTCGGAAACAATTTGATTTTATAGTCGAAAGGTTGATACGGTAATAAAGCGTTAACGTTATAAGGTTTAAACGTTTTTGTTAAATCGTAATATTTAAATAGCAATTTTTCTTAAAATTTCGGTTATCGTTATAAGAAATTTGTTATCGAAATATTTTTATATATTTTTTTCGACTACGCGGCGTAATTAAAGTATTTCGGTTATTTAATTATAAAAAACCCGTAATTTAAGGGGTATAATATTCGGGTCGATATTATCGTTTTATATAAAAATATTACGGAAAACCGTATTAAGTATTAACGACGTAACTTTATTAACGGAAAACAATTACGATAAAAAGGCGGCGATATCCCGAAAGGCGTCCGTAAAAGTAAGGAATTTAACTAAAGGTATAAAATCGATTACGATGTTTTTAAAACGGCAAAACGTTAAAAAGTTAATAATATAAAAAAAATATATTTCGATCGATATATTAAGGTGCTAGGTATAAAAGGGTAAGGCGGTAAGGACGGAAAACGAACTTATTAAGGTTGGTAATAACGGAAGTTTTAATATTGTTTTATAATCGATATATATTATATTTACGGATTAATCGATTTACGGGTTATGCTTACGGAATTAAGGTAATTTAAAGATAATATTAAAGCCGTTTAAAGATTAATAATATAAAGTAATTTTTTTTATAACGGAATTTATACGAAATTGGAACGTATATATAAAAGTTACGGAACTGGTTATAATATTATCCGTTAATTTAAGCTAGTAAGGTTAAAAGGTAAGGTAAAAAAAAAAGTTATATTAACGTATAAAGTTATTATTAATAAATCCTATAAATAAATAACCGTAATTTACCATTAACCGTATCGGTAATATATCGTTATTTAAAAATTATAGTTAAAACGAAAATAAAAAAAATATATTAAGATTTATAAAATATATATATAAATCGGGTTTATTATTATCTTAATAATTTAATAAAAATCTTTAATTATAATTTATTTTAAAAATTAATTTTTCCTTTATTGCAAATTACCGGTATTACGTAACGATACCGTAAATAATGCGCCCGTATTAAAAAGTTACGGCCGATGGTTAAGGTAAATAAAAAAATAATATCCTTTTTTTCCGTAATATATATAAAGGTTTAATTTATATCGGCGTTATTTTTTTTTTTTACTTAAAAATCTGCAGGAACCGTTACCTTTAATGGTTATACCGTTTAATTATATAAGTTTGGATTTTAACGCTTCCAAATTGTTGTTAAAACATTATAACATCGGAATATTATTACCAAGAACCTTAAATGTACGTTTATAAAAGGTCCGGTTTGTTATATTATTAAAAAGGTCCTTAATTAAACGTATTTATTCCGCATTATTTTCGGAATCCGGGCGTTATACTTATGGAATAAAGGCTTTTTATAGGGCCCCGTTAATTTTTTATTATAACGTAATAACGTATAAGGCCGGCGGCTGCCGGCTTTGATTAATTAGGCGTACGAAAATATTAATAAAATCGGTAAACGCCATTAGTCCCTACTTTAAAATCTAAAAATTTTTATAGGTTTACGCCAGTACATCGACGGTAATGTAAACCTAATTTAAAAAATAATAATATATTCTTTACATCGCGCCCGTCGTATACCTACGTTTTAAGGTTTATAAGGTATATTATTACGTTATTAACTTTATTACGTACGTATAAATAAGCGTTACTTTAAAATCGTTAAATAACGTACATAATACCATCCGTTAATAATAAATAAACGCCCCGGTTAATAGCAAACTTTAAACGTATTAAAAAGCGCCAGTTAATATATTCCTTTTAACGGATTATTAAATCCTTAACGTTACCTTTAAAAACCGGCGGCTTCAAGTTACATAAATATTAGTTTTTTGCTATACCGAAAAAGGGTTAAAATACTAATAAGGTCTGGTCCGGACGGGGTTATTACGGAACCGTTAATAATTAAGTCGAAAACGGTTACGGGCCGTCAGCGTTATAACGGCGGTATACAAAATTATCGGAATTAACATTCGATAATTCCGTTAATACGCTAATAAACGCTATTAACGTATTATAAAAAAATAAAGCTGGCCGGAATAAACGTTTTACGGTTATTAAACGTTCCCATAATTACGCATTTTCGATCGTAACTTACTTTACCTATTATAACGACCGTTCCGCAATAATTAACCGTTTACGAAGTTAATAGCTTTTATATAGCAATTATTTTATAACTGCAATATATTCCTATAATTAACTTTATTTACGTTATAAACGTATATAATTATTTTCGAAAATCGTAAAAATATTTTTAAAAACTTTTTAAGGTTATTTATTAACTTTAAAAAGTTTACCTAATAATATAAAATTATATATAAAACGAGCCGTAACGGCAGCTAAATAAAAAAATCTATAAAATTTTTTTTAAGAATTTATAAGTTGCGGTAATAACGTTATATTATTACCTTACGCCTGTTTAGGAACTAAAATATTGTTACCTATAATGCCCTTTTCGGGGGTTAGGATATTTGGTAAAATTATGGCGAGGATATAACGTATTAACGGCGAATTTAAAGTTTTTCGAGGTTTAGGTTAAGGCGAGGTAATAATAAATTACCAAATTTGTTTTTAAAGGTATAACAAACTGTTACGGCGTTAATCGTTTTTAAAGGGCTAGGTAAAGTATTTTATTGTTATACGAAGGAAAAAGAAAGAAATTATCTTAAAGGCGCAGAGCGCCTGTACCTATATAGCGTTGTGGCTACTTAGCTAAGCCGCAACGTTGGTGCCGTAACACAAATTCCTATTTTTTATTAACGGACGCCTATAAAAATTATTATTAAAAGAAATTGTATAAAATAATTAATTTAAATTATTTATAACTGTTTTAGTTATATTAAAACATAATTTAAAGTTAATATTATATTAAATTATAAATAAATAAAAAGAATTAGTACGGAAATTAAGACGTTATAAATAATAGAATTTATAATAAATTATTAACGGTATCGATAATATTTTAATAAACTTTATCTTAAAAAAGAAGTTCGGTTCGGGAAATTTTTTATCTCCAAGCCCTTTATTACGTCAGATTTAATTCGTAATATTTACTCGGCATTTTGGGCATTTTTATTAAAATCTTTACGAAAAGATTTTTCGTTATATTTTCGCACTTTTGTAATATGCTTATTATTTAAAAACACGTTATCGAATTTCTAAAGTTTACGAAAAAAATTTACCGACGTTTAATCCGAAAGCTAATATTATATTAAATATAATAATATATTATTTAATAGGGAAATTAAGACTTATTATAATAAGAATATAATATCTTTATATCTTTAATAAATAACCGTAATATACAGAACTATTTTGTTTATTATAATATTAATATAATTAAAAATATAAGAAAATAAAATAATATTTTACTATTTATTAAAAATATATTAAAAACGAAATTAAATATTTAATTAATAATTTAAAGAAAATTAAATAAGTATATATATGATTAATTTATTATATAGAAAGTTTCGATTAAGCTTTAAGTAATTTTTTCAAGAAAGTTTATTTAATATTTATTATTAATAATAAGAAAAAAGCTTAAATTTATTTATTTGTATATTTATTTAATAAAAACGTTTTTGTAAATAAATCGTACCTTTTTCCGCATAAATTATATATAAATTATTGTTAATAAATAACGTAATTAAATTTATTTATTTGCCGCTTTTTGCAACATTTTTAATATAGAGCGTTAAATTTTAAAATTATTTTTCGGTAACGTATTAAACAAGATTTTCCCGATTATAAGTTTAAAAAAGTATTATGGAATTAACGAAATATATAACCTTTAAAATTACCTAATCTTACGTAACGTTATAACTTTTTAAAAATTAAGGTTATATTAATTAACGTATTAAATCGAAATATTAATTTATTTTTAAGCTTAAAGTGATAATACCGCATTTATATTTTAATTTTTTCTTTTCTATTTAATAATCGTAAATATTTCGTTTCGAAATTTGCGTTAATTTAATAATATTTAATTTAAACGTAAAAGTACTTGGCGGTTATTATCGGAATAATTTAATAATTTCTGTTATTCGAATTCTAAAAATTAAAGTTTCATTTATTAAATTATTAAGATTATTATTATTTACAACGATAATAATAATAATAATAATAATAATAATAATAATAATAATAATAATAATAATAATAATAATAATAATAATAATAATAATAATACTAACGGATAAATTTATAAAACGGTTAAACGGTATATTATTACGATTAATTAATTTCTTTAGTTTTACCCCTTAATATATAACGTAATAACAATATAGCTTTATTTATAAAAAAGCTATTCCGGCTATATAAGGCTCGGAAACGACAAAAGAAAATAATGACAAATTTTAAAATTTATTTTAAAGGTTCGCATTAAAGTAAACGTTCAAAAGGTAAATTAAATAATAAATGATCCGGTTATAATATTTAACGTATTTACTTTTTATTTTAACTTTATTTTTATATTTCCGTTCGTATTAAATTTTTTTTAACGTATTAATTTTCCGCTTTTAAAATTTAATTCTATATAAATACTTTTTATAACGTAATTTATAACATAATTTAAATATTATTAAAACTTATTATTATAATATATTACCGCCTTTTATTAACCATTTTAGCTAGGTTCCAATCGACGAAGAAAATAATAAGTTGAATATAATTAAAGAAAATCTCGTAATAAAAAGCTAATTACGGGAATTAATCTCCCTAAAGGAGACGTGACCGTATAGACAAAATTAAATAAAATAATAGATTGCTACCTTAATTCCTAAGCTTCACTAAACCTATTCTCCTCGCAGTTCCTATTTACATCGATTCTTATCGAGGTTCTAAGCGGTCTTCGCAATCCGAAGTAGCCGGGCAAACTATCGCTCGTAATTTTCCAGCTTATATCGTTCCAAAATTTAAACTTCGAAGTTTTTAAGCTTGCTATTATCTTCCAGTTTCGCCAATAATACCTTTATAATTATTATACTTTTCGGCGTATATTTTTGCAAAAATCGATTATTATTACTTTTGCAAATTAAATCGTATCCGAAAATTTAAAAACCGAAATCGATTATATTAAAAAAGATTTTTTAAATCGATAATAATATTAAAAATTTTAATTTGTCCGGTAATTTTGTAATATTTTTGTACTGTTAATAAAACGGTTTTTGTTATAATTTTGCGGTTTTGGATTATTAATATTACGTCTTTAAAATTCTGCGGCATAATATTTTAAGTAATTCGAAAAGTTATAAAAACGATCGAAACTGGCGAAGGCTTGGAAAAATGACAACCTTTAATACGTAATTAAGGTTTATTATTAAGGTTTACTTTTAAGGTTTACTTTAAAATTTATCCTTAAGGTTTACTGCGTAAAGTTTAACATCTTCTAAATTATATTAATTTTGTCGAACCTATAAAGCCAGCAGGCATAAAGTTCATTAAGGTCGAAATTTATCGGCAGCCACGTATTAATCGGCTTCAAAATAAGGTTTTATAAAACCGAAATATTAATTTATTCTAACCGTAAAACCATTAATTAGTTATTATATTCGAAAATATTAGGTATAATATTTATCGTACAAATTATATCGTATAATAATTTTCTATGTATTTGATTTAGCCTGGAAAATAAGGCTTTAACTTATTTAACCTTGTTTTACGGAAATTAAAGAATACCTTATACGATAAGGATAAAAAAGAAGGCAAAAATAAGAATTTATTTAAATCTGGAAAGTAACCGAACATTGAAGATAAGAATAAAAACAAAAATAAGAATTAAAACGAACTTGAAGATAATGACGTATCCGACGAGATAAACTGCAAGGAAAAAAGTAGCAAAAAGTTATAAAACAAATCTAATTATAAAAGCGAAAAGAATTAAACGAATCGAGTAACGATAAATGAAGTAATAAATACGTTAATAAAGTTAAATCCTTGACCTAATCAAAAGTTAACTTACGGCCTTAAAATAACGTCTAAGAAATATACGAACTATTTTTACGATTCGGCGTTCTAATATGCTATGTTTATAGGACGGCAAACGCCAAAATATTTAGGGCATGGTTTATACGGCGGCCGTAATTTTAAAGAAAATCTATTTTCGATAACGATATAACTAAGGTATATTTTTAAAAACTTTTCGTTTTTAATAACAAGCCTTAATATTAGCAGAACTAGTTTTATAACGTAATCTTAAAAATAATTTAGTTAATAATAATTTGTAATTCTGCTATAAAACTTGGATATATCCGAAATTAAATAAGAATAATAATAACATTATTACGTTAAATAATTATATAAATAATGAGTAATACGAAAATAAATTTAATTCGATATAAAAAAACGCAAATCTTTATAGGTTTTATTATAAATATAAATTTTTAATACGTATTAATTATAGTTTAACCCCATCCGCTTTACGCTGTCGGAATCTTATCCGAAAATCATCGTTTTATGGTTAAAATATAGGTTAACCTATACTTATCTTTTTATTTTATTAAAAATCCGCATTTTATTAATTAGGTCCGGTATATATATTTTACTTATAATTTTCTAAAATCCCAAACGCTTAAAAGCAGAGCGGAAAAATACGCGGAAAAGGTTATATAATTAAAATTACAAAATTTCCCTTCCAAATTTACCTTCCGGTAACTACCGAGGTTTAAATTTTCTTTACGCTAATATGAACTTTTAAGGCCTATATATTTATTTTATTAATAAAGCCTGAATATTTAAACACCTTCTGCTTAATATCTAGCTATATAAAAACAAAACAAAATCGAATATTTAAACGTTATATAAGGCATTAAAGAAATATAGAGCTTTATATAAAAGTTTAAATTACAGCGGATAACGAAACGAATTTCGGTATAAAGCATTTTAAAAAATACATAAAAAAAGATAAGCAAAAACAAAAATAAATAAACGAAGCGAGTTATTTTCATTGTTTCTCGTATTTTTTACAGCATATTTACAGGCATTTTTTTAACCGGTTAGAAGTTATAAAAAACGTAAAAAAGAAAAATTAAGCGGGCTTAAAAATAAGAAGAATAAAAAACAAACGGCCAAAATTAAATATATTAAGCGTAATACGATTAATCGTGTTATAATAAAAATACGTCAACTTTTAACATTTCGCTATTAACGGTTTATGTCAGCAGTTACAGTGATCGAATGCAGGAATCTGGCGTAATTGCTTTAGGTTAGTTCTTTAAGTTCCAGAAAAGGACAAATCTAGTCCGTAGGCAATCGCCCTTACATATACGATTGGGCGACAAAGCATCATCAGTGGACAAAGGCTGTCCTAGGCAGCATTCTGCTGCTTAGCCTAAATAAAGCCCACTAACCTGCAGCACCTAAAAGCACCAATTACCGATACGCCCTTTTGCGTTAGGTAACCGCGGCTGGAAAGTCTGGAAAACTTAAAATCGTTTTAACCAAATTTTAAATATTTTTTAAATATTTTTAAATTTTCAGATTTCGTACGAATTATTTAAAGCCCGTTTATTAAGTAATTTTATAAACCCTTTTATAAAGTTATTTCTGCTTTTTACGTATTAAAAGTTAATATTTTTTACTTAAACTTTTTATTATACGTAATAATATTTAATTTTAAAACAAGGTTTTTTCGTAATATTTAAATTTTTTTTTTAAAAAAGTTTTTATTATTATTATTTAAAATAAAAATAAAACTTTTAAATATAAATTTTAATTTTATTAAAAAATTTTAATTTTTATTATTTTCGTTATAAACATGTTTATATGTATATATTTTGTTTTTATAATATACTTCGTAATAACGTTTTATAATTTTAAAATTTAAAATACGGGCATTTAAATTATAAAAAATATATAATGTATAATAAAATTTATTAATTTTTAATTATGTATAAAATTTATATTCATAATTTCGAATATTTTTATTTTAAATCTTTATTTGAAAAAAAATAAATTTATTGTATTATTTAAATAATAGATTATTTATAAACTTAATTTATATTAAGATTATAAATATTATATTTGGTTTATTAGTATATTTTAAAATGTTAAACATTTCTATTAAATTTATATATTCGAATAAATTTTTATTAACTTTATTTTTATATTTAATAACGTATTTTAAATAATTTTTAACGAAGAATATAAATTATTTTCGTATTTTATTTAATTTAATTAATTTTAATAATCGTTTAATATATTATTATTAAATTTACGTAATACCGTTAATTAATAAAAAACGGATAATTTATATATTTAAGTATTAATTTACGTTTTTTAAATCCTTTATAGAAACGTTTTTAAATTCTTTTTTATTGATATTTTTAAGTTATTATTTATTAATTCGGAAAAATAGAAAATTATTAACGTATAAAGCGATAATATACCTATTTCTAACGTTATAATAAATCGTATTTTTCGAAATTAATAAATAAAAACTTAATTTCGTAAATATTCTTTTCAATTAAGTAATTCTGGCTTATTTTAAGCCGGATAAAAGCTTTATTAATTTAATACCCTTTTTAAGGAAAAAAGGGTAGGTTTTTTTTAAAGTACGTATTAAAGTATTCTTTTTTTTTTATTTAGGTACGTAACGATAAAATTAATTTGAAATATATATTAATTAAAATAAATAATTATTATGATTAGGATTTTTAATACATAATATTTATTATATTCGTTAAGGTTTTATTATAATTAACTTCTTTTTGCTATATAAATCCTTTTATATAAATGCATACTTTATATTTATTTAACTTTTTTATAAATATATATTTCTTTCTTAATATTTATTTGGTATTAATAAAACATTTATAAATTTCTTCATCAAAAGGTATAAATTTGAAAGTCTTTTGCAAAAAGTGTTCTTTAAATTTTATAAAAATAATTTTAAATTATATTTTAGATTTTAGAATTTTTATAACTTTTTTTTAAAAAAACGGGCCGTCATTCGTTATTATAAATAACTTCTTTAAGTTAATATTTTTTAAATCCTTAAAAATATTATCGTACTCATTTTTTAATATATTAATGATTTATTAATATTCGTAAATATTCCGGATAATCTAATCGATATCTTTATAGCTTTTAAAAAAGTTGTTATCGTCGACGTCTAGGACGAAATGAAAAGTATAAAGTTTTATCGGTTTTTTTCGCTTTTTTAAATTAAAGTTAGCTTTAATTTACATATTAGCTTAAAAGTTTCGTCCGGGGCCTTCAAAATATATAACTTAAAAACTATCTTTTTCGAACGTCCTTTTTTACGCTTAATTTGCTTAATTTCCTAATCCGTATTATTTTTTAAAATAACATTATGGTTTTTATTTTTTATTTCGATATTCTTTTACCTTTACCGGTATTTTAAACGCTTTTATACGGATTATAAAAACGATCGAATAATATTTTTAAAATTAAAAAACTTTTATAATTCTTTTAAGCTTTTATAAATTGTAGTATATTATATTATAAATAGTTTACCGCTTTTCAATAACTTAATAACATACTTTTTATTTTATAAGTTATTAACTTTTTTAATTTAATTTTCTAAGTTTCGTTAATTAAGATTATATATTTATTATTAAAAATTCGAAAGTAATTATTATTAAATTTACACATCTTATTAAGTTTAAATATGTTTTTAAAATATTTAACTAATATTATATTCTTTCTTATAAATTATTTAATCCCATGAATTATATACGTCATAATTTTCATTATTCAGTTTTAAAACTATATCGGAATTTTTATTTAGGTTAAAATCTTCCGAATTTCGTTTTATAAGAACTGAATCTTTTTTTTATAATTCCGTTTTAGTATTAGTTATAAAAGCTGAAAATTATAAATTTCATGCTTTTAATTACGTAAAATTTTTAATAATTAATATATCGAATTTACTATTGTTATTTAAATGTAAGGTTTTTACTTTTTTGCTTTTAATTACCTTTAAACGTTTAATTATCCGTATAATATAAGTATATAAGCTTTATTATATTTCGTTTTTAGTTTTAAATAAATAATATTTTTATAACATAAAAAAGTTATTTACAATAAAACCGAAATCACTGTTATTTTTAATATTAACCGGTTTAATTAATCTTATATTATATTAAATAATTTTTTATATATATTATCCTTATCGTGAAAAGTTTGTAAATAAAACTTTCCTTTTTTTTCGTTATACGTTATATAAAGTAATATTTTTATTTTGTTAAAATTTAAGTTTATTTTCATAAACCTTTTAACAGTTTAAATTAATCATTTTATATTAAGATAATAAAAACGGCAATATCAAAAGATAAAGTTTTTTTTCTTTCGTTTATTATACGAACTTTTCTATCTTTAAAAACGTTAACGAATATTTTTTTTAAGTTACCGTCGTTATCCTTATTAAATATCTTCCTTAATCCGTATCCTTATTAATAATTTTTATCCTTTATTAATTCCGGGGTTTTAATAATAAATTCAGGTTTTTTATAAATTTATAAAAAAACCCTTTTCGAAATATAATAATTATTATTAACTAAAACCCGTTAAGGTTTATTAAGGTATTTTTATTTAGGCAATTTCTTTTTATAATATATTTTTTAAAAGAATACTTTTAAGGGAAAGTCGTTGATATATAGGGTATATTTTATTATAATTTCGTTATTCTTTTTACGGAGCTCTTTTAGGGGTTACTTTATTATCCTAACGGCAATAGGGATAATAAGTTCTTTATTTATTATAATATGGATTCTCTTATTTTTAATATTTAGGACCGAATTCTTTTCGAAGTTTTTAATATTATTTTTAATATTTACGTTCGTTTTTAAATTTTAAATTAACTTATTTTTATTCTTTTTTATGGATAAATAGATATATAATAGCGTGTACTGCTTATACTAACTGCTTTAAGCCTTTTAATCGTTATAGCCTTAAAGTACTTAATTATTACAACTACCTTTTAAAGCATAATCAAATGCAGGAATCTGGCGTAACTACTTTATGTTAGTTCCTTAAGTTGTAAAAAAGGACAAATCTAGTCCGTAAGTAATCGCATTTATATATACGATTTGGTAATCAAGGATTATCAATAGACAAAGGTTGTTCTAGGTAGCATTTTGCTGCCTAGCCTAAATAAAGCCTCCCAGCTTACAGTACCTGAAAGTATTAATTGCCGATACGCCTTTTTGCATTAGATAATTACGGTTTAAAAATTTAAATGATTTTAAGTAAATCTTAAATATCTTTTAATTTTTTAAGTATTTTTTTAAGTTTTAAATGTTATAAAACTTACTTTAAATTAGTTTTATTAAATAACTTTATAAATCCGCTGAGAAGGTTATTTTTACTTTTTACAAATTAAAAATTAAAACTTTTTGTTTAAATTTTTTATCGGCCGTAATAATATTTAATTTTAATATAGTGTTTTTCGTAATATTTACATTTCATTTAATTACTAAAACATATTTATATTATTTTTTAAAATAAAAATAATAGCTTAAAATAACAACTGTTATTTAATTAAAAATTTCAAAAGTTTTTTTTTAATTATTTTTAATTTTATAAATTTCTTTTTATAATATATTTTATAAAAACGTTTCATAATTTTGAAATTAAAAATAGGAACGTTTTAATTATAAAAAATATGTACTTTATAATAACTTTTATTATTTTTTAACCATTCGTAAAATGTATATTTATTATTTTAAATATTTTAAATTATTATATTGTTAATCTGGTTAATTTCGGTATAATTGTTTTTACCAAAAAACAGATTTATTATATTATTTAAATAACGAAATAATTATTTAATATATTTTTAATATTTCAAAAATAAATTATATATAAACTTAAAATAAATTATAATAATAAGTATTATATTTAATTTATTAATATAATTTACAAAATTCAGAATTTTCATTAAGTTTACGGATTTAAATATATTTTTTTTAATTTTATTTTCGTTTTTAATACCGTGTTTTACATACTCTTTAATTAATAATAATCAGATTTTTTGTATTTTGTTTAACTTAATTAATTTTAATGATTCTGTAATATTTTATCATTAATTTAATTTCGCGTTATTAATCGGTTAAAATTAAATAATTGATATATTTAAACATTAATTTACTCTTTTTAAGTTTTTAATAAAACTATTATAGTAATTCTTTTATAACGTTTCTAAATTATTATTTATTTTTTTGGACAAAAAGAAATTATTAATATATAATGCGAAAATATAATTAATTTTAAGTTTATAATATATCGCATTATTTAAAATTAATAAACAACAACTTAATTTTATATACATTTTTTAAAATTTCTTTTTGTTAAATAATTCCGCTTTATATTAAGCCGAGTATGAAATTTATAAATTTAAATAAATATTTCAGCTTATTACATATTTTTAATATATAATTTTTGTTATATTTATTTGATATTTATTATAATTAATTCTTTTTCGTTAAATATTTTTTTTACGTAAATACATATATTATATTTATTGAATTCTTTTATAAACCTATATTTCCTTTAATATTTATATAATATTTACAAAATGCTTATAAACCTTTTTATTAGGTGTAAATTTAAACGTTTTTCGCAAAACCTTTTCTTAATTTTTAACAAAATTATTTTGAGTTATATTTTTTAATTAAAGCTTTTTAAAACTTTTTTTAAAAACGAGTCGTTATTCGTTATTATAAACAGCCTCTAATTAATAAATAATTTACTTAAATCATTTTTCTTTAAAAGTTTTTAAAAATATTATTATATTTTTATTTAAATATATTAATTATTTATTAATATTTGTAATTATTCCGGATAATTTATTTTATATTTTCGTAACCTTTTAAAAAGATATTATTATTAACATTTAAAACGAAATAAAAAGTACATAAATCTTTATCACCTTTCTTACCTTTTTAAGTTGAAATTAGCTTTAATTTACGTATTAATTTAAAATTTTCGTTTAAAGGCTTTAAAGTTTATAATTTAAACTTTTTTTAAACGTCCTTTTTTATATTTAATTTATTTTAATATTTAATTCGCATTATTCTTTAAAACGATGTTATTATTTTCTTTTTCCTTTTATTTTAATATTCTTTTGCCTTTAACGGTATTTTAAACGTTTTTAAATATACGGCGGTAATAATCGAATAATACTTTTAAAATTAAAAAGTTTTCTTAACTTTTTTAATTTTTATAAATTATTATATATAATATTACTAATAATTTTCCGCTTTTTAATAACTATATCTTATACTTTTACGTCCTTTAATAGCTTAATAATAATTTTTTTTAATATATAAATTATTAACTTTTTAAATTTAATTTTATACTTTTTATTAATTTAAATTATACATTTACTATTCAAAGTTCGCCAAGAATTATCATTAAGTATATATAATTTTTTAAATTCGCAAAGGTTTTTAAAATATTCGATTAATATTCTATTTTTGATTATAAATTATTTAAGTTTTTTAATTATACTGAATTGGGACAGGGCTCATCTAAATTTTTATACGCAGAACCTCTTGATCGGTGCTTGGAAGGGGAAGAAATGTCGGACGTTGTTACTTGCTTTAGAATGCCTTGGTCTCGAAGACTAGATTCAGAAGTTGTCAGGTCAGCAATATATAGACGTCGCCGACCTACTGGCCATAACCGAGTTGATTGCCGAGATGCCCAGCGGCGAAGCAAATAGAAGCAGCTAGAAGCTGTAGCTGACGTAGCATGTAGTAGTATGCAGTAACAGCTGCAACGGCAGCTGCACCCATTCCTGCTCCCTACTCTACTTCAATCCTCCCTTTTTGCAGCGGAAGGCTCCGACGACGCTGCAAAAACAAAAACAAAAACAACCCAGGCTTGGAGGGGGCAGAAAAAAAAATCGGGGTGCCCTGCATTATCCTTTGCCATGCAAGTCCCCATACAAATCCATAGTATCAGTTCCTAAAGGGACCTTTCTTAACCGGACCTTCCTGGACCTTACTTTAAATCTTTACCTTTTTTGTTTCGGACGTTTTGAGGACCCCTTTAAAGCTTTGCCCATTATGGGCCGGTAATATATAAAACTTTCTTAACGCTTTTAATTTTGAATCTTATATAAAATTAACTAATTAATAGCTATCCTTTTTAACTCAAGTTTTTTTCCGACCGTTTTTAAAATTTTTTTTTATATTAACCCAAATCTAAATATTATAACCGGAAGATTTGTACGTTAACGTTTATTAAATTATTATAACGGGTATTAATTTTAAAACTTTTAAAATTCTTTTAAATTTATATATAAATTTCGGGCCAAAATTACTTTTTAATTTGTTATACGTCGTTCGGTCGGTGTTCGAAATAGTGGTAGGTCGACGATCGGATTTAGAAATCTGAAATAAGGCTTTCGGCGACTGTCGGTGTTAATAGCTAACAGCCATTTCGAATAAAAGGAATAAACGTATTAATTAAGAAATTATATATAGAATTATTTTAAACGATTTAATCGGTAATAAAATAATTAGTTTTATCGATTTTGTTATAACCAACCTCGCGTATTGGCTGTCGGATATCATAGTTAAAGACGGACGGTACGGACGTTTCGGCAAAGAAAATATCTACGAATTTATTAGAATCGACCTAATTAATACCAAAACAATTAATTTTAGCAACGTAATTAATAAAAACTGGCTGTAATTATTAATAAATTTCTAATCGGCAATAAGGTTACCGGCGATAACTTGCCAACTATTATTAATTATAATTAATAATAAATAAATAAAACGTATCCTGATAAAAATTATATATATACATTTCGGAATTATTTTAATTAAACCGAAATTAATTTATTTTTAATGACGTTATTAATAATATAAGTTATTATTAGCGGTTAAATAATAACTAGTTAAGAAGTAAATAATTAATATAATTAATTATTAATATAAAAAATTATATAACAAATTATTAAAAACGTTTTAATTAAAATGTTTAAAATATTATAACTATTTAAACTTTAAAATTTATTCCGAAATAAAAAACGAAGTAAAAGAAAATAACCAAAAAAGAACGATAAAAAATAATAATATATTTTAAAAAGTAACTTAATTAAGAAAATTCCGTATATAAATTAATTAAAAAAAAACTTTTCCGAAAAATCGAACCTTATTTTAAAAACTAATTAAACCCGGTTTCTTTTCCTTGGCGGCCAAATAAATTAGGATAGGCCTTATTTAAGTTGTTATACGTAGAACTTTTTAATTGGTATTTAAAAAGAAAAGAAATGTCGAACGTTGCTATTTGCTTTAAAATGCCTTGATTTCGAAGATTAGATATAAAAGTTGTTAGGTTAGCAATATATAGACGTCGCCGACCTACTGGCCATAACCGAGTTGATTGCCGAGATGCCCAGCGGCGAAGCAAATAGAAGCAGCTAGAAGCTGCAGCTGACGTAGCATGTAGTAGTATGCAGTAACAGCTGCAATGGCAGCTGCACCCATTCCTGCTCCCCACTTCACTTCAATATACGTTATAATTTTCATTATTAAGTTTTAAAAGTATATCGGAAGTTTTATTAAGGTTAAAATTATAAAATTTCTATTGTATAAAAACTGGATATTTTTTTCCGTAATTCCGTTGTTTATTAGTTATTAAAATTAAAAACTATTAATTTAATGCTTTTAACTGCGTAAAATCTTTTAATTATACTTATATTAAATTCTTTACCGTTATTTAAACCTCAGAGTTTTAAATTTTTTTTTTTAATTTTTAGTTACTTTAAAGGTTCAATTATCCGTATAATATATATATGTTTTATTATATTTCGTTATTAATTTTAAACGAATAATATTCTTTATAACGTAAAAAATCGTTTATAATAAAACCGAAATAATTATTATTTTTAATGTTAACGGGTTTAATTAAGTTTATATTATACCAAATAATTTTTTGACGTCTTGTCTGTATCATTAAGAGTTTATAAACAAGGTTTTCCGTATCTTTTTTCATTATAAATTATATAAATTAACGCTTTTAGTTCGTTAAGATATAAATTTATTCCCGTAAATCTCTTATTGGTTTAAATTAATCGTTTTATATTAAAATAGTAATGACGGCGGTATTAAAAAATTATTTTTATTATTATTTCGTTCGCTACACGAACTGTCTTATTTTTAAAAACGTTAACGAATATCTTTTTTAGGTTTCCGTCGTTATTTTTACCAAATACTTTCTTTAATACGTATTTCTATTAATAATTTTTATCGCTTATAAATTCCGGTATTCCAATAATAACTTCCGGCTTTTTATAAAGTTATAAAAAACCCCTTTTTAAAATATATTAATTGTTATTAACTGGAACCCGTTAATACTTTTTAAGATATTTTTATTTAGGTAAGCTTTCTTTAATTAAAATAATTTTCCAAAAAATACCTTTAAAAAAAGATGTTAATATATAACGTATATTCTATTATAATTCGTTATTCTTTTTACGAAAACCTTTTAAAGATTATTTTATTATTTTAACGAAGGTAACGGTTATAAGTTTTATACTTATTATAATATTAATGCTCTTTAATTTAATATCTAACACTATGTTTTTTTCGAAGTTCAAAATATTATTCATAATATTAACGTTCGTTTTTAAATCTTGAAGTAATTTATTTTTATCGTCTTTTATAAATAAACAAACGTGCAGAAATATAATCTTTTTAATAACAATTGCTTTAAGGCGTTTAATTACTATAGCTTTAAAGTATTTAGCCGTTATAGCTATCTTTTAAAGCGTTTCACTAACGCTATCTGCAACGGTTACTTTAAAGCTTACGATTATTAAATCTTTAGGGCAGTTAATTACTAAAGCTTTAAGACAATTAGTTATTATAGTTTTAGGCCTGTTACCTTTCGTAGCAGTTGCTTCCGAGCATTTAGCAGCCTATTATTTAAAACAATTAATTATTATAGCAGTTATTTCCGGGCTGTTAGTTCCTTAAAGCGTTCTATTATACTATTACATCACGTTTCAAACCTGTTATTTATTAACATAAACGTTAAATAATTTTCTATTAAAATGGGACAAATCTTTTATGCTTTTGGAGATAAATTGCTTTGTGCCTTATTTACCGTTACGGATGTTGCTTCGGATATTACAAAATTTATTACGAAAGTTATTATATTTTTCAACGTTAACCTCGCTTTTTTATCTTTTTTTTCCTTTTTTTTTCCTTTTTGCCCTTTTTTTCCTTTTAAAATTTAAGGTAATTCTTCGTTAAATATCCGTATTTGCCTAAATTAAAATAAAGTAACTTTTTGTTTTTATTTTATGAGGGTTTATTATTTCGAAAATTATTATCATTTCCTTTATTTTTAGTTTTTTAAACGTTATAAAATTTCCCGTTCTTTCTTTTATTATTAATACGGTTATAAAATTTGCTATTAAAATCGTCGATTAATTACTGGAAGAAATAATCCGTTTACTGTAGGATTAATTATATCGTTTTGTACCAGCTGCATTTAGTAAAAGTTATTATTAAAATCTACAAAAGGGCGCCTTTAAAGTGGATTATAAGTATTATAAAAAATAAAAATATTAAAAACTTTACGAAAAACATATATAACGATAAGTAAAGCCCGATAAAAATCCTTTTAAAAGAAACTTAAGAAAATTATATATAATAAAAAAATTTAATACAGTTTACTATCATATTTTAAAAACTTTTGCAACAAGTAAAAAATTATGGCATAAAATTTAAAATGGAGAAACATATTACGATAATTTTTTTTTTATAAAGAACCGCGTTAATAGCTCATTAATTTGTTTTAACTTTATATCATTCTTATAATTAACTTTTTAAAGCGCAAAATGAAAGGCGTTGCTTTAAAGCTTTTAATTAGCCTAATTAAATAGATAATTCTCTTTATTTAAAGAAAGATTGAAGCGCTTTTAATAAAGTTTCGAATTATTATTAAATCTTTTAAAATCCTTTTCCGTTTTTTTAAACGAATACCTCCTTCGTTGGAGCTGTTTGAGCTATTGGAGCTGGATAAGTTGCTGGAGGAATTATGATATCTTTTCCGTCGTTTCGGTAGATCCCCAGATAACCCTGAAAAAGAAGATGAAGATAATAAGCTATCTAAATCATCAGGGTCTCCGCGCGCTACTCCCTTTCCCTTAAACGGTGGCTTCACCTTTTCACTCTTCTCTTTCTTCAAGAGGTCTGGCTTCTTAGTGGACCACCTCCTGGGCTTCTTTTCACCTTCTCTAATGGGGTTGTCGTTGTTCATGTGCTTCCGTCCCTTAAGAACGAAGCCGTTATCGGATAAGTTGCTGATTTGCTCAGCGGAGAACTCCCCAAGGGTTTTGCGTTCTTTTGCTAACGTTAATTATTATTTAACTCTTTCTAAATCGTTAGCTAAGCGACCTTTTTTTTGAAAATCTTTCACTTTTTTTTTATTAACTTAATTTTTAAATTATGATTAATTATTTCGTATAACGTGTTACGGTTACCAATTAACTAATAGATGTTACCATGTTAGCAATTATAATAATCGAATATAAAAATCTGGCAAAATTAATTTAAGTTAATTCTTTAATCTTTAAAAAGGAACAAATTTAATCTATAAGTAATCGTCCTTATATATACGATTTGGTAACAAAGGATCATTAATGGACAAAGGTTATCTCAGACAGCATTCTGCTACCTAGCTTGAACAAAGCCCACCAGCCTGCAGCACTTAAAAGCAGCAATTGCCGACAAAAAGGAATTATTTAATTATTTAGCCCGGTTATAAAGCTAAAAAAGTTATTACGAAGATATAAAATCGAAATATTATATCGGAGAATTTAAAGTATAAAAGCGATAAAAGAATTTAAACGTTTAAAACGGAAATAAAGATAGTTAAAAGCCAAAATAATTATATCTGTCTAGGTTATTTTTTTGTTAATTAGTTTGGTATTAAAAGGACGGATTAGATATTATTCGGTTACGTAAATTGGAATTTTAATTTTGGCGGCTTTAACGTTATTAATAAAGATTTTTTAAAAAACGTTAAACGTTTGTAAGGTTTTTTGCGAATTTTTAGGTATTTTCAAAGTTTGGATAATTCTTTTATTTAATGAAGTATTAAATAAATAAATTTTATTTCTATCTATTTAATATTTTTTAAGTTTATAAACCGGTAGGTTCTTTATGACGTTTTATTTTATTTGTTATTAGTTCGAAAAAAAAATAAAAAGAATTCAATGAAGTTTAAGTTTCAATAATAATCTTGATTTATAATTATTTTTTAAAATTCTTTTGGGAATTTTATAGAAGTTAAAATATTTAAAATCAGGTTTTTTATAAAGTCGCTTAGAATAAATATTTTTAGAAATTATTTAAATTATATTTTTAATTATAATCTTTATTTATTTAGTTACGAAGGAATATAAATTTTGCTTTTATTTTAATGTATAATTTCTTTAATTATTTTAATATTGAAATTATTTTAACTTTAATTAAATTTTCGAAGAAATCTTTTAAATTTTTAGTATAAAACCGAAAATAATAATTCTTAATATCGTTTGGATATTTTAATATTAATAAATATTCTAAGTTAATTATATAATTAATATAGAATCGTATATATATTTTTAACGTTTAATTAATATTTTCCGTTTATTCGTTTATTTACGACTTAAATACGTTAAATAATTTGTAATTTAATTTGGATTAAATTATTAATTCGTTTTTTTGAATTTTAAAATAGAATTTATATTTCTATTTAATATAGTTTCCGTTAAAGATATATAAATATTTAAAATATATTTTAGGAAACTATGTTTGAATTATTTGTAAGAATACAGCCCCCTACAGCCAGATAGACAGGGCTAGGACAGGACCCCATAAATCCTGATAAGAACGTATGCAGCAACAGTCGCTGATACGACCCGAAAAGGGGCTCGTGGCTCAGTGGAGCCAGCAATTGGTCTGATTATATGACATTATTATATAGCTGTATTTTTATTATAGATTAAAAAAAAATGTTTCGTAAATCAATCGACGATTACGAAAATATTATTGAAATATATTTTGAAAGCTTGATCTTTTAATATAAAAAGATTAATAATAAAGTTAAATATAATAAAAACTTATATTTGTTATAATTAATAATGATTATAATTTTCCGTAAAATGTATATTATTACATATTTATTTTAATATAACGTATTAAATAAGCGAGCGAATCAAATAAGCAAGCGAGCCGTTTTTTAGCACTTTATAACAACAAATTTTAAATTAATTTAATATAATACTTTAAATCTATTAAAATTAATCGGATGTTTTTTTACTACACGTATTTATAGCTTTTTTACAAATACGCGTATTATGTTTGGGTTTACAGCAAACGTTATATTTTCGTTTTTTCGTTTTAATTCTTTTAACGATTATTTTTAGCGTTATCGGCTATATTCTTTTAATACCCCTTTTCCTTTCGCTTAAAAAAGTTCGTTTTTTTATATAATAAACATTCTTTTTTCTTTAAATATATTTATTTTTAGTTTTTCGACGTTTATTAAAAAGATAGTTAGTTTTACGGAATTAACCGGCCTTTTATTTAAGAAAAGTAACTTTTTATTAAAATATTAGAAAGCTTTTAATTAAAAAATTAACCACTTTAATAATTTTTATTAGCGAGTTACTTTGATAATTTCTGAAATTCTTTTGTAAATAACGTTTTATTTCGTTATTTTATAAATATTTTTAAGGGTTTTTGAAAGTAAAAAACGAACAGAACCGACGGAAGTAAGTCAAAAACGGTCGGTATAAATATATCTAAAAGAATATGTTACGACTAGCACCATACCGCTATACCAGGGGCAAAAGATCGGTGGAATAATTGCAATTGTGGTAATTATTCTGATGCTTACAGCTGCATATATACTGGAGCTGTATTACGGTAGCCCGAACCGTAACACTATGCCCCTCTTCTAATGGCTTGGTCCCCAAGCTACGAAAGGATATCTGCCGCGATTAATTGCGGCGTAGCTGCCGACCCCCAAGGTTTACCCCGCATTGTCTCGTATGCGTCCGGGAAGACCTTGTAAATAACGGTTAATCTAGGGATCGAACCTAGCACTAAGGCGTCACCTACCGTTATGCGATTATTATGTTACGGCTAGCACCATACCGCTATACCAGGGGCAAAAGATCGGTGAAATGATCGCAATTGTGGTAATCATTCTGGGGCTTACAGCTGCATATATACTGGAGCTATATCACGGTAGCCCGAACCGTAACAGAATATTTGAATCGAAATTTTTTATTAAAATTAAATAAAATAAATTTAATTTGACAAATTTAAATTCAATATTATATTATATTATAATAATTTTTAACGCGTTATAAAAACTGGAAAAAAAGTTTGATTCGTAATATAAATATGATAACGTTATATTAAATTTTTAATATAAAATATATAAACGTATTTTAAAATAGAAAAATAAAATATATTAAAAGGTTAAGACTAATAAAAATAAATAGGTATGTAAAACGTAATAATATTAATATTCGCGTAATACTTTTCTAGTTTTATTAAAGAATAATTTTCGTAACCGCCGAAAATAAAACAACGGTTTAATTGTTTCGTACGTATTTATATATATTTGTTAAAATATTAAGTTTTTTTAAAGTTAATTTATTCGTTATTTAATTATTATAATTTATACCGAATTCGTAGTAACGTAATAATTAATACTTTCGATATTAAAAATTAAACCAATTTCTTTTATTAAAATAATAAATAAAAGCAAAGTTTAATTTAATGAATTACTAATTTATATATTTATAACTTATTTCTTATTTTTGTATTATACTTATTTAAATTTATTACGTCTTTCAATATTTATAATAATTAGATTTAATATTATAATAAGTTTTATTAAAAGGTATATTGCGTTAAAATTATAAATATCTTTTTTTACAATTTCGTATTTCGTAATTATAATCCGAATAAATTTAAGTTACTTCTAAAATATTGCCGGAATTTGGTACAATATTTTTTAATGATTAATCTTTTAATTTAAACGGGTCGTAAAGTTTTTTTTATCGTTTAATCAAGTTCGACGCTTATTTAATCCCGATACGTATTGTAGTACGTTAAACAGGTAATAAATTTATTATATTCTTAATGTATTTAAGCCGGATAGAAAACATTTACGGAATTAGCTTAAAGATTGGATTAATAATCGATCTTTTTTTCGGTCGTCGTTAAGTTTCGTAAATTAAGGATAATAATGCTTCGGGCGTATTAATCGTAATATCGGGTTTTTAAAGTAAATTAAAAGACGTTATATATAAAATATAGCTTTTAAAAGCTAAGTTTGAAGTTTCGTTTTTTGACTTGGATAGCTAAATTCATTCTAGCTTTTTTTATAAAACGTTTTATATTATTAATATTAATAAATCTATAAATAAAGTTTAAAGGTTAAGAATTTTTTAAAAAAATAGCTGGCTTACTTATTTAGCTCGCTTATCTATTTAATATGTTAAATATTATATTATTATATTATTTTTTATAACGTTCTATACTAACTTACCGCATATCCCATCCTACTAGATACCTTTTAACGTATTTTAATTATTTAACTTTCATTATTCACTTTTTAATCTTTATATTATAGAACAGCTTATTAAAAACGTATAAACAAAGCTAATTATTGAAAATATAAAACGAAACTTAAAACTTAATTTTATAATATTTAATTTTGTATATAAAATATTTTAATTTACCTTAAATAAATAATATTACGGCAAACTTTTCCGAACCGATATTATTTCAAATTTGTAAAATTTAAAACCGACCGAAAGAAATAGATTATTGACAGAATTTATAATTTAAATATACGAATTGTTTTGTGCGGTTAAAACACATTATAAAATATAATTAATATATTACTAACCTAACGTATCACGGATTGCGTCGGAATTAATTAAACGTCGGAAATAATTAAACGTCGAAATTTATTAAACGACAAAAAAAGCTCTAAATACGTTTAAATCGGAAATCGATTATTAACGGGTTTTTATCGAAAATTTAAAAGCATTTCGTAAATAATTCGAATTTATTCGGGTTATAATTACGAAATACGGTATTATAAAAAAGGATATTTATAATTTTTTACAAAATTAAATTTTCAATAAAACCTTTTATAATAACGGTTATAATAATTATTAATATCGAAAAAAGTAAAGAACTTTAATAAATATAATAAAAAATAAAAAATACATTATAAGTATTCAAGTTATTAATTTTTGAAATAAAGTAATACTGTTATTTATTATAATAATAAAGAAATGTTATTTTAAGTTTTAATACCGTAATAATTTATTACTAATAATCAATTAAAAAATGCTATTAAATAATAATAATGAAACGATAAATAAACTAAGTTTAAAATAAATTTATCATTTTAATTAATATATTTAAACGCGTTTATTTACAACATATCGAAAATTTACTATAACGTTATTATATTTATATTATTAAAAAAATGTGCCGATTTTTATAATACGTTTTAAACTGTTATAATTTCCGGTAACATTAAATCTAGATTTACGAATGCTGTTTTTATTTTATTCGATTTTAATAACCTTTTTTCCGAATTAAAAGGTTTTTTAATTTATATTTACGACGTCCCCTTTTTTGTTAACTTCCGCCGGTTTCAATTTATCTCTTGTAAAAACCTTTAAAATCATTCGTACATTAACAAAATAAGGACGATATTTATAAAAAGATTTAAAGATTATTTAGGAAATTCGTTAATGAAAATATTTAATTTGGTTAATTTTATAACAAAGAATTATATATTGCTGTGATATAAAATTACTTTTTTTTTTGAGAAAAAAACGTTTAATTACGCAAAACGAATTATATTTTAAATAAACTTTATAAAATCAAAAATAAAGGTTTTTAAAAAGGAAAAATATTTACTAGATAAAAGAAATAATTTCTTTTAGTTTAAAAAAGAAGGGGTAATAAAAAAAGCCATTAATAATAACTGAAAAAAGTTATTATAAAAGAATTAAAACTAAAGAACGCAAATATAATATCGACGACAAGTCCGGGCATAATGCACCTATCTATTAAGAAGTTATAAATATATTTAATGAAAAAAGTCCGTTTAATTTAAATTAATATAATATATTATTATTAAATTATTTAGATTTGAAACTATCGAATGTTAAAAACCATCCGGTAAGATGGTGCATGCGGTAAGACGGTGTGGGATATTATGGTTAATTTTATTTTAAAAAGTAATATATCCGTTATTAACGTTTTAGGGTTTTATAAAATTTTAAGTTTTTATGGAATTAATATTTATATATATTTTATATTAAATTTCTTTTTAATTTCCTTTAAGATTCAAATTTTATTTGTGCGTTACTTTTTAAACAGGTTATTATATACGTTAATATATATTTATTAAAAGACTTTTATTGTAATACTTCGCTATTATTGTATACAATCCTCGTGTATTATGCCGAAAGCTATTCATTATACTCTAACCTTAAGCCTCCTATACACTCGGTTGTTTATTAAATAAATTTATTTTATTATTTTTTAATTCTTTGTAATAAATAATAACGCAATTAAGTTAAAAGAAATATTTGGTATAATATAATTATTTTCGGATTATTATTCGAATATAAAAATATATATAATATTTCTATAATCCGTATATATTTTAATTTAATATAAATTATCTTTTCTCTTTAAAGGAGACGTAACCGTATAGACAAAACTGGATAAAATAATAGATTCCTACCTTTATTTCTAGGCTTTACTAAACTCATTTCTTTCGCAGCTTTTATTTACGTCAATTTTTGTCGAGGTTCTAGGCGGTTTTTGTAATCCGAAGCAGCCGGGCAAATTATCGTTCGTAATTTTCCAGCTTATATCGTTCCAAAATTTAAATTTCGAAATTGCTAAATTTATTATTACCTTCCTTTTTTATTTTTACTAATAAATCCGTTATATTCGTTATATTTTCCGGTATACGTTTTTATAAAAATCGACTATTATTATTTTTATAAATTAAATCGTATCAGAAAATTAAAAACCCAAATCGATTATTTTAAGAAAGATTTTTGAGATCGATAATAATGTTAATAATTTTAGTTCGTCCGGTAATTTCTTTAATAATTTTATACCGTTAATAAAACGGGTTTAATAATAATCCAGCGGTTATAAATTATCGGTATCGTATATCCGGATTTATGTAACATAGTATTTTGGGTAATTCGAAAAGGTATTATAGAAATGATCGAGGTTAAAAATTTTTTTTGGCTGATATCTAATATTTTTAGCCGTAAAATTGGCGAAGGTTCGGAAAAATGCCAGTCTTTTATACGCAGTTAAGGTTTGCCGTCGAGGTTTGCCTTTAAGGTTTGCCTTTAACGTTTATCCTTAAGATTTCCCGCGTAAAGTTTAACATTTCCTGAGTTATATTATCTACTTTCAAGAACCCTGCCGAACTAGCTAACGGGCCTAAAATTTACCAGGGTCGAAGCTTATCGGCAACTACGTATATAAGCCTCCTAAGCCGATATTAATTAAGAAATTACATGCTTACGAGGACCTAGCAAGCGGCTATAAAGTAACATTTTATAGGCCTAAGGTATTAATTTATCCTAACCGTAAAATTATTAATTAGTTATTATATTCGAAAATGTTAGGTATAATATTTATCGTAGAAATTATATTGTATAATAATTTTTTATATATTTAGTTCAGCCGAGAAAATAAGGTTTGAACTTATTCGACCTTGTATATATTATTTTCAAAATAATATTTAACTTTTTTAAAAACGTCAACGATAATTAGAAATTCTTTATCGTATATAAAGTAATCTAGCTTGGTTTTATATAATTTATAAAAATAAACGGTAATAAAATTAATGTTTTTTTGAATTGGTTTAATATTTATTATTATTTTTTAAGTATAATATAAAACGTTAGTTTTTAGCTTAATTACCCGTTTAAGTTATATATAATTAATATATTAATTAAAACCTTTTATTTATTTAAAGGTTTCTTTTTTAATATATATTTATTTAAAATGCCTTTTTTTTCTAAGTTTTATATAATATAATGATTTTGTTAAAATTTTATATTAATTCTTTATAATAATTAATAAATTTTAAAATGTTTTTAGTTGTTAACGTTAATTAGTTATATTTATTTTTCAATTGTTATAAATTTTATAGAGTTTATTTCAATATATTTGAAAGTAACAATATATCTTTAAAATTCCGTTTTTTACGTATTAAATATATTTCTTTTCGGCGTTTATTAAAAATCTAATATTTTATAACGGTTATAAAATTTTATAGATATATTTTATATATGTTTTTTTTTATTTTAGAATAAATTAGGATGTCGTTAAGGTAATATATAATAAAAATGTTTAAATATTTTCGTAATATGTAGTTGATTACTTAATAAAAAGTTATCGATACGTTTATAAATTTACAAAATATATTAAAATATTCGGCACATTTGTGTTTAACTTCTAAAAGCATTTTTAAATCCTTATTTAATTTAATTTGTATTTACTTAGATTTCTTTAAACTTAGAGATATAAATTATTTGATTTAGTATAAGCGATTGTTTATTCTAGTATTTAATTTTAATAAGGTTCTATTTTTAATGACAATATACTTAAATGGATTATAATTAATAACGAATTACAATTCTTTATTTTTTTTTTCGGTTCGAAAAATATTCAGAATTTTGTTAAAAAGTTAAAACGTTATATATAACTTTTTTTTTGATTTATTTTCAATGTAATTATGTCATATTTTTAATCTTATTTACTTCAAGTTATACTTAAAATAAAAAAGTATTGTTTTATTGTTTCTAAAAAGTATTTAGTAATTTTATTCGTTATAAGGTAACTTTTTTTAAGCATTTTATAAAATAGTTGTTTATATTTATAATATTTTAATAATATTTTAATTATTTATTTTGGTAAATCTTTGAGTTTTAGAAATAAATTATTATTTATTTGCCGAAATCGTGCTTTAACGTTATAATAATACACCGTATTTTTTTAATATGCCCTATATTCGCTGTATATTTTGTCCTTTAAAGTTGTGAAATTTTCAATATAGTTTTATACCTGTATTTATTAACTTTATTAATCGAATATTGAAATTTTGTATTATTTTATACATGGGTAAAAAATAAAACGAAATTTACTTAACGTACCACATAAGCGAACCGAATGCAGAAGCGAGCCGAATGGATTTTGATACGTCGCAACAACTAATTCAAATAACTTAACCATAACATATTAAATTAATTAAAATTAACTATGCTCTTTGTTCCAAATCGTATATATAACCTTAGGATAAATTCACGCATTATATTAAAGCTTATTACAAACGTTATATTATTATTCCTTCCTATTAATCTTTATGTACCGACCAACTCCGAACGCGTTTAAATTAATATTACTCCCATTCCGCAAAAATTAAAGGCGACCGACTAAGTACTTATTTTCGACCAAATTCCCAACCTATATATGCAAACATTCTTTATCCGGCTTTAATACGTAAAAGATATTCGCAAAATACGTCGTATTAAAAAGGTTAAAAGGCGCGTTATAAGGTTTCCGGACAAAGCTGTAGAACTTTGTTTTAAAGCGCGTCGAAAAGGCGTATCGCGGTATTGTAAAACCTATCGGAGCAACAATTTAACACTACGTATATAAATTATTAAAATAAAGAATTCTAATTAAAAAGAATATTTATTATATTCGATAAACAAATTTTTGAAGCGTTAAAAAACGTAGGAATAAAAATACGCTGTTAATAGCTATTAATAATGGGCGTTATATATAAATTAAAAAAATAGTAACATGGCGTTTATAACCAAGTTTAATATAAAGCGTATATTTGTCTTAAACTTATATATACACTTAGCAATAAAGAAGATAGTTGATTTGAATTAATTTAAAATGTTATGATTAAGTTATTTAGATTAGTTATCGCGACCTGTTAAAATCTAATCGGTTCGCTTTTGTATTCGGTTCGCTTATGTAATACGTTAACTAATTTTCTAATTTTCTAATTAAATTATATTGCTTTAATTATAGTAATCCGAAAATTATATCGTAATCTTTCAGTAAAATATCATGAAAATTAATAATCTTTTTTAACGAAAGTTTTAAAGTAATTAATTTTGCGTTTAACTTATTTATTACAGCAATTAAATATTTAGCTTTAAGTATTTTTAACTTTTTTAAAAGAAACTTTTTCATTTTATTATAATAATTATAATTTATTTCTTATTCTTCATAATTACTTTTTTTTTCATTGTTTTTATTACGTATAAAACCTTTTTAAAATATTTCTTTTTTTTATTAACTGACAGTTTTTTTATAAGTAACGTTAGTTTTTTAAGTCACTTTTAAATTTAATAATTTGTTTTAAAAATTATTGGTTGAAGTTTTATATTTATTCAAGTATTTGTTTTATCGTCGTAAAGTAATGTTTAAACCAGTAATTCAATTTTAAAAAGTTTTTTTAATAATATATTTTAACTTTATAATTGCGTTTCTAAAAAATAAAAATAAAAAATAAAGGTTATTTAAAAAATATATTATTTGATTAAACTTCCGGTAAACCTTAATAGGCATTATAAGATCGTAATTTCTTTTAGTAATATTTTGTTATTATTTGACAAATTAACTTTTTTTACGTTAAATAACTATATTGATTATATTAATAAAAAAGGTTTTTTCTTAGATAATTATTTTGGCTAATCTTTTAGAGATTATTAATTAATCGATTTCGTTTTATATTATTATTTTCGATTTTCTAAGCTATTATTTTATTAATTCTTAAAATTAAAGCTTTATATTTATATTTATATAATTTATTACACGATATATTTTTCTAATCTTCGTACGTTCCGTATTGCAATCGTTTGTAATTAACGGCGTAAAGTTTTTCGTACCCATCGGGTTTTTTTAGCTATAGGTTTTTATTTTATTTTCGGTATTTATTTATTTCAGCGTTAAATATTATTCGATTTCCTATTATTATTGTTATTATAATTAAGGAAATAGATTTTACTTTTGAATTTGTTTTTTATCTTTTATACTTTTAACATTACTTGAATAAAATTAATTTAATAAAAATAACCTTTTTAATTATTATTTAAAATAAATCTTTTAATTTTCCTTAATTGTTATCGTATTTTTAGAAAAAGTTATAATTATTTTAAATGTAAATTATCTGTATTATTTCTTTATTGTTAATTGTCTTTTAATTTCAATTTTTATATTATCTTATAATATGTTTTATTTTCTCTAATTATAATTAATACTTAAATCTTCTTTAAATTACATAATTTTAAATTTTATAAATATTGCATAAGCACTGTAAAAAGTTAAAAATATTTTTTTTCTTTTTAATTAATTTTAAAATATTGTGGTTTCGAAATAAATTATTGTTTTTGATTACTTTTTACATTATCGGTTATCGATTTTTACGCCTTCGGCAATATATTTATTAAACCTTTTAATCCGGTTTTTTAATTAATTCGTTTTTAACGATTTTTATTTTATTTTTACTAATACCTATTAATTATAATATCGTTTTTATCGTTTTTATATCCGGTTTTAATAATTAAGTTTCTAAATATTATTATTTATTTAAACGTTAATTTTCTTTTATAAATAGAAACGTTTTTAAATTACGTTATATTTTTCGACCGGATTAATAAAATTATTTCGATTTTTTCGAAATTTATATAATATTCGATATCTTCTTTAATAATTATTTCTTAAATTTTTAAATCTCTATATAATTTCGTATAATAAGTTCGGATTAATTTTGAACGTTTTTAAAAAGAAACTTATGATTATAGAAATTTACTTTAACGCAGTTTGTAATGGTAAAAATCGGAAATATATTTCAATTTAAAAAAAAAACATTTGAACAGTTTTTTTATTATAGAAGTTAAATATATTACGTTTAATTTAATAATGATTATAATTAATATTTCGATTTTATATTAATTTTTTAATTAAATATTGTTGGTTAAAACTATTAAAAAACGTTATTTTTAATATTAATTGATATAATAATAATAATAATAAATATTACTTAAAATTTAATAGCATATTTAAATTAAAGCTTATAACGTACAACTGTTATAAATCTACCTAATTATTAAATTTAAATATACGATTTATATTAGTTATAATATTATAAATATTTATATGATAAAAAAATAATTACGATTAATAATTTAAATAATTAAATTATAACGGTCTATACAAGCGAGCGAGCCATATAAGCGAGCGAGCCATATAAGCAAGCGGGCCGGTTTTTGGCACCTTGCAACAATTAATCTAAATAACTTACTAATAACATCTTTAATTAATTCCAATTAATCGTATTTTCTTTCGCCAACCGTATCTACAGCTTTTGGATAAATGTACGTATTATATAAGGTTTATTGCGGACGTTATATTACCATTTCTTCCTGCCAATCCGTCTGCGACCGATTAGCCCTTATCCGTTCAAGCCGATATTACCCCTACTTCGTACGAATAAAAGCCAGCCGATAGAAAACCTATTATCTATCGAATACCTAATATAAATATATAAACCTTTTCATCCGGATGTAATACGTTGGAAGTATATACGTCGGGAAATGTATTAAAGGGCGGATTTAAAATCGCATCGCGGAATTAATTACTGGATTTATTAGATGATTAAATAGCGCGTTATAAGGCGCGTTCTAGCCCGTATTATAAGCTATATTCGCGCGGATTTCGTAATAACTCGATTATATAAATTTATAAAATTATAATAAATATTTTTAATTAAAAAAATACTTGTTATATACGATAAATAAGTTTTTGGAAATTAAAAAAGTAGTAATAAAAACGCGTTATTAATAACTATTAATAATAGCCGTTACATATAAACTAAAACATAGGAATAATAATATAGCGTTTGCAATAAGCTTTAATATAAAACGTACATTTATCCAAAAATTATAGATACGGTCGGCGAAAAAGAATATGATTAATTGGAATTAATTAAATACGTTATGGTTATATTATTTGGATTAATTATTACGAGGTGCCAAAAACCGGCTCGCTTGCTTGTATAGCTCGCTTACTTATGTAGAACGTTATTATAAATTAATATTATTTAAATTATGAAAATAATAAACGTATATATATTTATTTTAATTGAAAATCTTTGAATTAAATCGATTTATTTATAATAGTTAATTTTTGTTAAACCCGTCGAGCCCGTCGGGCTATTTCCTTTATTTAACTGGCTCGAAATGCTAAGCCCCATTTTCTCCATTAAACCTTTTCGAGCCGGTTACGTAAGCCAAGACACTTTATCGGAGATGCCCACATATCCTTAGACCGTCTGGCAATGGGCCAAGTCCCTGGGTTATAACAGTAAGGTGGTGCATCCGATAAGGTGGTATAGAACGTTATTACTATTGAATATATTAGAAAAGGTTTTAAAAACCTAATAGAAATTAAAAATGAATATAATTTATTAACGTTAACAATATATAAACAGTTTTTGAATTCTCTAATTATTATAAAAGGTTTATACGTAGTTTTAATGAAATAATTATATTATTAACGCAACGTTTTTAAAAAAGCTGATTTAAATAAATATTAAAAAACTCTAATAAATTTAAAACGTTTTAATTAATAAACCAGTATTAATTATATATAATTTAAAGCGATCAATTAATTAGAAATCAACGCTGCGGATTATACGTTAAAAAGTGTAATTAAATATCGCAATATTTAAAAAGTTTTTTAGCTTATTATCTTTTACTTTTACACATTATATAAAGCCGAGTTAAATTACATTATATACGATAAGAAATTTTTAACTATTCTTAACGCTTTTAAGAATTTTATATATTATTTTAAAAGAAATATGTATTAAATTAAAGTATATATAAATTACAAAAATATTATATATTTTTTTACGATCTAAGAGTTAATTAAATAATAGTTACGTTATTATTTATCCTAAATTTTAAAAGAAAGCCAGAATGAACGTATTTAACAAATATCTTAACTTTAAAAAATGTAAGGTTAAAGTATAATTCATAATTTAAGATAGAATATACGAGAAATATATACGATAACGGCAAATTATTATTAGAAAAAATTTTAAATTAATATATATTAACGCATATAATAATATAAGAGCAGTTTAGCCGAAAAGTAGCGAATAAATAAAATTTAGATATTAAAAAGGTCTCAGGAAAAGGTAATACGAAATATATATAAATATTAATTATATAAATACCTAAAAATTTATAAGTTTTTAAAATGTTTAAAACGGATATATTATTTTTTAAAATAAAATTAACCGTATAAAAAGTAATACGATAATCTAATATTTACGCCAAATTAAAGATACGACAATATAAAACTTATAAAGAGTTATAATTATTATTAGTCGTAAAAGAATTATAAAGTTATATTATATTTAATTTAATTATTACGCTTTTTTATTAAACGATTTAATTACAAAACTCTATTACGATAATGTTTTCATAATCGTGAATCCATTTGCGGAAATTTTTAATTTTTACTATATAAGAAAAAATTAATATAAACCGATTTAACGTTCTATACTACCTTACCGGATGCACCACCTGTTACGGCCTTGTCATCCGTAGCGCGGGGTAGCTCTTATACAGCTGTAAGCACCAGAATGATCACTACAATTGCGATCATTCCACCGATCTTTTGCCCTGGTGGCGTAGTGGCATTGGTGCCGCCATAACACCGCCTCATCGAATGGTTTTTATCATTCCGGAATAAAAATTCAAATAACTTAATAATAATATATCATAATGGTTTAAATTAATCGCATTCTTTTTCGTTAAATATATTTAAAACTTTTTAACAAATATAAGTATTATATCCGGACTTGCCGTAAATATTATATTTCCGTCCCTTAATTCTAATCCTTTTACGACGACCCCCTTTACTTATTATTAGCTGCATTTTTTATTACCCTCTTTTTTTAGGGCTGAAAAAGCATATTTTTTAGTATAAAAAAGATTCCTTTTTTTAAAAACATTTGTTTTTAGTTTATAACGTTTATTTAAAATATAAGTCATTTCGCGGAATTAAACCTTTTTTTTCGAAAAAAATATGTTATATAATAATAATATATAACCTTTTGTTATAAATTTAATTAATTTAAATATTTTGGTTAATAAGTTATTTTCCTAATTTTTCAGTTTTTTTTTTACAAATATCATTTTTATTTTGTTATTTTACGATTATTTTTAGGGATTTTTGCGAAAAATAAATTGGAACCGTCGGAATATAACGGGAAAACGGTCGGCGTAGGTAGAATTAAAGGAATTTTTAATTGGAAAAAACGCTATTAAAATCGAATAAAATAAAACTAATTTTTGCGAATTTAGATTTAATATTATCGGACGTTATAGTAGTTTAAAACGCGTTGTAAAAGCCGGCAAATCTTTTTTTTAAGTGATATAGGTATAATAACGTCGTAATAAATTTTCGAAATATTATAAATAAGCGCGTTTTAAAATAAAAACAAGATATATTAAAAGGTTAAAACCGGTACGAAAAATGCATAGCTACATAAAGCGTAATAATATTATTATTAACCTAATATTTTTCGAATTTTATCAAATAATAATTTTTGTAATTATCGAAGATAAAGAAACGTTTCGAATTTTTTATAGACGACCGAACATGTTTATTAAAATGCTGGATTTATCTTAAATTTTATTTATTTATAATTAAATTATTATTATTTAATGTAATTTTTTAACCGGTTATTAATAATATATTATTACGATATTAGCATTTAACATCAGTTTTTAATTATAATAATAAATAATGATATACTTTAATTTTAAGAATTGATAATTTAAATAATTATAAATTATTTTTTATTTTCTTATTACGTTTTTTAATTTCTTTGCGTTTTTCGGCATTTATAATTATTCTGCCCGTTAGTATAAAAAGGTATATTAAAAATTTATTTTTATTAAATTTATAAGTGTTTTTTATAATATCCTATTTCGTAATTATAACCTTAATAAGTTCGAATTATTTATAAAATACTTTTAAATTTTTGGATAAAACCCGTTAATAATTAATTTTTCTCTTTAAATACGTTTAAAAATTGTTTACCGTTTAATATCTTTCGACGGTTAATTAACTTTAACGTAATCCGTAATGGGTTAAGCTAATAATATATTAGCTATATTTTGCATATATTAAAGCCGGCTAAAAAATGTGTATATATTTAAATTAAAAATTCGATTAATAATCGATTCTTTTCGGTTACTTTTGATATTCGCCAATTTAGGATAATATGAACTTAAAAAACTTTACCGCGATATAATTTATTTCAAGGAAATTAAGATATTTTATGTATAAAATTAAATATTATATAATTAAGTCTTAAATTTTGCTTTTTAATATAAATAAGATTTGTTCGTATGTTTTTTATAAGCTGTTTTATATTATTAGTATGAAAAATAAACAATTAAAATTTAGTAATTAAAATGTATTAAATGTTATCCAGTAAGGTGGTGCTTCCGGTAAGGTGGTGTAAAACGTTATATATATTTTCTTTAAATATATTGTAAATATTTACGAATTTTCAAGTGAGACTATATTAAATGAAAATATAACTTTTATTTTAAAATTTTAGCAAAAATTAATACTTAATTTCGATTAAATTATTAATTATTTAACGTATTTAAACAGTAAATAAACGGATAAACGGAAAGAATTAATTAAACATTAAAAATGTATTTATAATATTATATTTCTTACGAGTAAAATAATTAGCTTAAACAGTAACCAGGTATATATTTAACTTATAATACTAATTATTACGAAAGTATTAAAAAGATGTTAATAATTATTGATTTTGTTTTTATACTAAAAGTTTATAAAGATTTATACGAAATATTAATTAACTTTAAAATAATTATAATATTAAAAAATTTAAAAAATTATATAACGGAATAAAAATAAAATTTAAATTTCTACGTAATTAAATAAAAAAATATTATAATTTAGATGGTTTAAAGAAATCAACTTTTTCGGAATGAGAAATAATTTATTTCGTTATTAAAAATATTAAAATTAAATAACCTTATAAAAATTTGATTTTGACTGTATTAATGTGTATAAAATTACAAAAGAGATTTTAGAAAATAATTACGAATTTAACTTATTACCGTAGGTTAAACTTTATCCAAATCTTTAAATTTTTTTATACGAATTAATGACGGATATAATCAAAAATAATATAGAATTGAAAAAAGAAATCATGAAAAAAATACCAATATACGATGAAAAGAAATACTCAATGTACGGAAATAAAATAAATTTATTTAGTACTTATTTCAATAAAAAAAGTTATTTAAACTTCGAAAATATTTAAAAATACGTAAAAACTTTACGAACGTTTAATGTTTTTTAGATTTTTCTTAATAATATCGAAGCCGTTAAACCAAAAACATCTTAACTTTCGTTACTTAATAACGCTTAATTAGTTGCTTAAGGTTCCAAATTACTTAATTACTTTATAATTTAAACGACCTCCGTAGTTTATATAGCTATTTCGACTTTTAATTTGTTTTACTTCTTCAATTCGTCCAGCAATTAAAGTTTACAATTTACTCTTTTAATACCTTTTAATACGAAAGAATTCCTATTATTAACATAATCGTTAAAAACTCGCAATTATTTTATGTTTTTCTTTTTAAAATTAAAATAACGTCCCACACAAGCTCGTAAGCCAAACAAGCTCGCAAGCCGTTTTTTAGCACATCGCAACAACAAATTTAAATAACTTAACAATAACATATCGCATTAATTTAAATCAATCGGATTCTTTTTCGCTAAACGTATTTATAACTTTTACATAAATACGCGTATTATATCCAGGCTTTCCGTAAACGTTACACTTCCGTTCCTTAATTTTAACCTTTTTACGATAACTCTTTCCAATTACTATTAGCTACATTCTTTTATTATCCCCTTTTTTTTAAGCCAAAAAAGCTTATCCTTCTTATATAATAAATATTCCTCTTTTTTAAAAACGTTTATTTTTAATTTTATAACGTTTGCTTAAAATATAATTCGTTTTACGTAATTAAATAACTTTTTCCCGAAGAAAAACATTTTGGTATAAAAATAATAAATTATTTTTGGTTAGAAAATTAACCGATTTAACTATTTTTTGTTTTAACGGACTATTTTATTAATTTTTAATCTTTTTTTGCCAATAACGTCTTTATTTTATTACTTCCTTAATATTTTTAAAAGTTTTCGCGGGCGGGAAATAAATAAAACCGGTAAAAGTTAATAAGGAAACGGTCGGCATAAATATAATTAAAGGAACCTTTAATTCGGAAAAAATGATATTAAAATCGCATAAAACAAACCCAGCTTTCACGAATCCAAATTTAATATTATCGGACGTTATAGCAACTTAAAATACGTCGTAAAAACCGGCGAAAAAACCTTTTTTGATAATATAAATATAATAACGTCGCATTAAGTTTTCGATATACCGTAAATAAACCTATTTTGAAACAAAAAAAAAGATATATTAAAAGGTTAAAACCGATACGAAAAATGCATAAATATATAAAGCGTAATAATATTATTATTAACGTAATATTTTTTAAATTTTATCGAATAATAATTTTCGTAATCGTCAAAAATAAAAAAACGTTTTAAATTTTTTATACACGTTTAAATATATTTATTAAAATACTAAATTTATTCGAAACCTAATTTATTTATTATTTAACCGTTATTTCTTGATATAATTTTTTAATCGGTTACTGGTAATAAGTTATCGTAATATTAAAATTTAAAATAATTTTTCCCCGTTATAATAATAAATAACAATACAACCTAATCTTGAAAATTAATAATCTTAATAACTATAACCTATTTTTTTATTCCCTTATTATATTTATCTAAACTTTTTACGTTTTTTAATAGTAATAATTATTATATTCGTTATTATAAAAAACTTTATTAAAAATTTAATCTCGTCGAAGTTATAAATATTTTTTTTTACGATGCTATATTTCGTAATTATAACCCGAACAAATTCGAACCATTTACAAAACGTTTTTAAATTTTCGTATAAAACCCGTTAATAATTAATTTTCCGATTTAAACGCGTTTAAAACTTTTTTTGCTATCTAATAAAGTTCGACGCCCAATTAATTCCAACGCGATCTATAACGCGCTAAGCCAGCAATATATTAATTATATCTTTAACGTACTAAAATCGGACCAAAAACGCTTACGTATTTAGGTCAAAAACCTTTTCGATAATAGATTTTTTTTCGGTCGGCGTTAATTTTCGCAATTGGGAAATAATATTGGCCCGGGCGTATCGACCGTAATATCGGGCTTTCAAAATAAATTCGGGGATATCATATATAAAATATAACTTTTTAAAGCTTAACTTTTAATTTTATCTTTTAACCTAAATAATTAAATTTATCCTAAATTCTTTTATAAAACGCTTTATGTTATTAATGTTAAAAAATTAACAATTAAAATTAAGTAGTTAAAATATTAACAAAAACGGCTCGCGAGCTTATTTGGCTCGCGAGCTTATATATGACGTTAATTGTTTTTCGGTTAAAATTTCTTACGTTTAAAACGTTCCGTTTTTTTTAAATAATATTACGTCAGAAAATAAAAGGTACGTCCGTATTACCGTAACTCCGGTTTTTTAAAATATAATTTTTATAACGAACTATGTTTTTAATTATAACGTACTTTTTTTTTACTTTTACAATACCATATATAAGATATATTTTTAAAATATTTTTATTAAATATAAAAGGTCAAAGATTTACGTTTTCCGTTTTCTTTAAAATGTTTACAAAATTTCAGTTTAATAATATGGTTAAATATAGCGAAGGGAATAACCAAGAAATAATATATAAACAAGGAAGTTACTTATTAAATAAACGTAATAAATAATGAATTTTTAAAAATAAAAATTTTAAAAAGGGGAAATCGTAGTATATTTAAAGGGTTCAACCTTTTAAAAAACTGTCGAAAGATATAAAAAGTATTTCCGATATAAACCTTGGATTCCGAAATAGAGATCCGGATAAATTTCCGAATTTAAAGGTATTTATAAAGTTAAAAAATATAAATCCGAAAAAATAAACGTATTAAAACGGATTTTAATTAAAATATATACGTTTATAATTTTTATAATATAAATAATACTAGTTCAGAATAACAATTAATTACTTAAATTATTTACGGTTATTTATTATTATTAAATATAATTATTATTTTATTGCTTAAACTTTAACGATATTATTGCTAATATAAACCGTACGATTAGGTTTAATAATTGGTTAAGCTTATAGCCGTTATATTATATATTATATACGTTACGAACTACGTGTATATTAATAGGTAATCGTAGTTACCATAATAATACCATTATTAATACCGTAAATATACGTTACTTTTGGGTAATTTTACGTAAACTTGCTGATAGTAATTACAAAATACTTTCCAGTACTTAGCGCGTTGCTATTACGCACGTTCGCGCGGTACGCGTTGCGCGTCCGCAGTCTGCTGCCGCTGCTGCTGCTGCCGACGCCGCCGACGCCGCCAATGCTGCTGCTGCCGCCGCCGGGGCCGAGTCCGAACCCGAACCCGAGGTCTCCCTTGCGCTTACGCCCGCGACTCCCGCTAACCCCCCGCGTATGCGCCTTGCGCGTGGCGCCCGCCGTGCCGTGCCCTACCTGGGCTGCCTGCGCTCCGCGTTCGCGGGTTACTTTACAAGCAAATATTTTAACGCCACCGTAAGAAGTCGTTATTTATCAGATATAGGGGATATCAGTTGTGTTATACTGCATGACTAGTTGCAAATGCTCTAAAGCGCGCACCGCATTTTAATGTAATCTAATTACGTAATAAACATGTTCCGATTAAAGGGAGCCTTTCCGTATATGGGGTGCTAGCGCACCACCTGCTAGCTGATATATTCCTTTAACGTTTTGACGTAATTATGGCGTTAATTGTTATGCTTTATTATTTCTTAAAGCCGTAGCTTTATATTTTATTTCCTTGCCGGCGGCTAAATCCTTTTAATTAGTTAATTTCTTTAAAAAAATTATTTATAAAATATTTCTTTATCGACTAAAACTTTTCGTAATATTTATTAATTTTAAATTTTTTTTTAAAAATATTTCAAAAATTTACGGAATAAAGTTTTTATGAATTTATTAATTAATATATTATCCGTAAAGGTATAATTTATTTTAATTAAATTCTTTTTCCGGGCTTTTTATACTTTATAATGATATATATTTATATACCGTAATTTCGTTTGTAATAAAATAATGTTGCCGTTAATAAATTATATAATTATATATTTAACTTATTATACATTTACCGGTTTTATAATTAAAATAATTTCCGATTCTTTAATTATTCGAAAATTAAATAAGGTTTTTTTATAATTTATATGAAATAATAATTCCGTTTTAATTTTCACAATCGATATTATATGTTACTTATTTGTTTATTATTTTATCACGTTTTTAAATAATTTCATGGCGTAAATTTATATTTCCTTTTCGCTTAGTTATATTATGTATAAAAAAACTATTATTTTACGTCTTTAATAAAATGCTTATTCTCGAATTATAAAATTGACGTCTTGGTTTGAATTAAATATAAAGTAATTGAATTAATTATTTTATAATATATGTTATTAAAATATAAATTTAAATAGGCATATTTAAATATTATAAAGGTTATATTAGGTTACGTATTACTTTTTTTTATAAAATAAAAGCGATTATATTTATATCTATTTATAAAATATAATAAAATTTAATTAAGATTTAATCCTACTTAAACATTTATTACTAACATGTTTTGAACTTCTTTAAATTTTACTTTAAAGTTTGTTTACTTTTAACAAAAAATAAATTAATAACTTTTTAAAATTATATCTTTTTATAACTTTATAAATAAGCTTTTTCGGTTTTGCAAAATAAATTTATATATTTTTAAAGTAGTAATAACAAGTTACGCTTCTATATTTAGCTTTATAATTTCAGGACTTTATTATGTTTCTTTTTATCTAAACTTTTTCAATTAACATACCTTTATTTTAGATAATTACTTTCTTTAAACCTTCGTAATTTATTAGCCGGTTATTAAATAGTTTTATTAAATAAGTTAATTATATAACGTTAATTATAACTTTTTTAAATTTTGTAATCGTTTTTAATAAGACTTTTACAATCCGGAATACATAATAGATTTAAATTTATGACCCGTAAAATAGTTTTATTTTTTACCGTTATTTTACCTCAGCTAGCTCAAGCTTCGCTGGCTTTTTTTCAAAGTCACTTAAGTACCGCTCCATAACGCTAACAATTAACTAATCAAATCTCAAATCCCCGAAATAAGCTAATAAGGCCTAAGTGTTAATTTTAGAAAATGAGCTTCGTTTTTTATATTTACTTTTTTAAAATGCGAAAATCCGTAATAATTTAATAACCCGATAATATTTATAGTTATACTTATCTTTATATAATTCTCTACATTATATCTTCTTGTTAATATTATTCTAATCCTAATTAAAACATTTTATTACTTTTAAACTTTAAAAAGTTTATTAATTAAAACCCGAATACGTTACGTTATTATTTTCCCTTTTAAAATATTATAAATCAAAAGTTTTTTAATTTTACCGCGCAATTTTAAAAAAAACGTTATAAAAGTTACTTATAGCTTAGGATAAGGACTATACCAGATATATTTATTAATATAAGCCCTAATCGACGTAATTAAAAAACTTTATAATTAATATAATAATTTATATATATAATACAAAATTACGTAATATTTAATAATAATATTTTAGCAAAACCGATAAGTAAATATAAATTTCGAAAACTTTATTCGCTATTATATTTCGGAATCTTTTTCTTTATAACGTTATTAATAATTATGATATACGTATACTAATATATATAAGAAAGGAAATTAAATCGTAAATTACGAATATAAGCAAATTTACTCGAAATTCTTTTTATTCCGGTAATAAATATACCTTATTAATAATAATCAAGCTATATCGTTATTCGAAAATAAAATCATTTATAACAGGTTAAAATTAATGACTTAATATTTATTTAAAATCGGAAATAATATCGTTATGTTATTTAGCAATTATACGGTTAAACTTTTTTAAATTATACTTTTTCGGATCCTTAAATACTAAAATAAAAATTAAATATAATATTATTAATATAAGACCCCGTAATTTTTCGGTTAACTTTATTAATAATACGATTTCGATAATAATTAAGTCGGTTATTAAAAGAAAGGTTTAAATAATTAAGGATTTTTTAAAATTTATTTTAATAACGAAAAAGATATTAAATTTTCCGAAAACCAGTGTATATACCGTATCGATTTACTTTTTTTATAAAATACAGCTTTGTTTATTAAATATAGCATTTAATATAAAATAAATAAACCGATAACATAAAGTTTTATAAGGTTATCGGTTATATATTTAACGTTAACGTATAAGTTAATAACGTTTATATCGGTAAAGGACCGGTAAAGTTATCGGATAAATATAAACGTTTCCCTTTAAAAAGTTAAGCCTTCGAAAAAATAAAATATTTACTTTAAACCGTTTAATATATTTTGCGTATTTAGTTAATTAAAAATATATATATATATTTTTTAAAAGTTGCCCTAAATAATTTTAAGCCTTATATAATATTATTCTAATTCGTAAAGTTATATTATCGTTATGCGAACGAAAAAAAGATATATAATTATAATATTTCGATAAATAGGTTTTTAATTATTTAATTATAATTAATAATAATAACTCCGTTTTAATTAAAATTATGCATATATAAAACGATAAAAGTTTTAATTTTGGATTAATCTTTCGTAGTTATAAAATAATTAACGTTAAATTAAAGTCATATTTAAAAACTTCGTTTTAATAATTTTTAATAACTTATATAAGCTTGCCGATAAGTAGCTAAAAACTTTACATTAAAACATTAAGCCTTATTTTTAAGGTTTTGTTATTTTTGAAGAGAATTTTCTTAATAAAATTAATCGATACATTTAACCCTTGTAAGTACTTCTAGAGCCGAAGGCTCTAGCTACGGCTGCGTCGTAGGCGCAGCCCCAACCTCAAAAATAGGGCCTGATTTAATAAGGCAACCGTTATTTTAGATTAGTAATATAACAAAAGCTTAAGGCTACCTTTTAAATTTTAACTGGCGTAATAATTATAATAATTATTAATATAAACTTTAATAAAAAAGAACTCGAATATAATAATTACCTAAAAGTAATTAATTTCAGATAAATAAGTTTATCTTTTACTATTCGGTATATCTTTTTATACGTTTATATTATTCCTGAATGTTATATTTATTTAACCGGCATTTAATTTATTCTTTTTAAAATCCTTTTTAAATATATATATTCAAATAATTATAAACTTAATTAAATAATTTTATTTATTGGAATAACGTACGTAACTTATTTTCTGTAACGTAAAAAAACTGTTTTTTAAATTTTTAATATTAGTTACAAAAAATAACTTTGTTATTAAATTACAGGTTTCGAATAATAATAACTTTGTTAATTAATACAATTTAAATTTTGTAAATACTCGTAAATCGATAACCGATAAAAAAATTTAATTTACGTTTTGGAATAAAATTTTTAAAATCTTTATTTTTTTTATAACGGTAAGTATTATCGCGTAAGTTATATAACCGTATATACGTAAATAGGCTTATAAAAGTTTCCGATTAAATGTTATAACGTTATTTTTATACGTTATATAAATATAATAAACCTCGTACAAATTTTATTAAAAATACGTATTTAAAAGTACGGTTATATAAATATATTAACATGCTTTACAAGCTCGTCACGTCTATAAACTCGTCGCGCGTTTTATTTACTATATTTACTATTTAACTTTAATCGTTTATTTTTTTTAACACTAACAATGTGAAACGGTTTACAAAAAATGCTAAAATAAATTTAACCCTTTAAGCTAAAAAAATAAACCCGAAGTTTAGTTATAAATGGCTTTTTATAATATACGACGTTCCTAAATCCACTTTAAGAGATCGGCTGCAAACCTTTCCGTATCGATCTTATTTTTTATTTGCGAAAATTAATACCGAACAAAAGAAAGCTGATTGTTAAACGAATTCTTAAACTAAATACGTAAGCGTTTTCTGTCCCGCTTTATTATTATAAAGATATAGCGAATTTATTATTTATTTGCCGTATTGCGGAATGCGTTAAAGTTATTTAGACGTTAAACTTTATCCAACGGTTAAAAAAACTTTAAACGCGTTTAGATCGAAAAATCGACTATTAATAGATCCTTTACAAAATTGAAATGTATTTCGTAAATAATTCGAACTTATTTAAATTATTATTGTAAAATAGGGTATTACAAAAAAGGATATTTATAATTTCGACGAAATTAAATTTTTAATAGGGTTTTACATAATAACGCCTGTAATAATTATTAATATCGAAAAACGTAAAGAAATTAAATAAGTTTAATAAAAAAAGTAGATTATAATTATTTAAAGATTGATTTTAAGGTTAAGATATACCGTTATTTATTATTATAGTAAGGAAAAATTACTTTAAATCCTAATACCTTAATAACTTACCGCCAGTAAGTAATAAAAAAATTATATTAAATAATAATAGCAGGATAAGAAATAAATTATATTTGAAATAAAGCTAGCATTTTAATAAATATATTCGGACTTGTATAAAAAATTCGAAACGTCTTTTTTATTTTCGACGGTTACGTAAATTATTATTAATAAAATTAGAAAATAATTACGCTAATTATAACATTATTACGTTTTGCATATCCGCGTATTCTTTATATCGGCTTTAACCTTTTAATATACTTTATTTTTCTGTTTTAAAAGCGTTTATTTGAAAAGTATCGAAAACTTAATATAACGTTATTATATTTATATTACCAAAAAAGATTTTCTTATTACCTTTTATAATAGGTTTAAAGCTGATATAACGTTCGATAACATTAAATCTGGATTTACGAAAGTTGGAGTTATTTTATTCGATTTTAATAATATTTTTTCCGAACTCGAAGTTTATCCAGTTATATTTACGGTAAACGTTTTCCTATTAATTTCTGCCGGTGTTATTTTATCTTCAGCGAAAACCTTAAAAAATATCCGTAAAGTAATAAACTTAAAACGATATTTATAAAAAAAGCTTAAAGATTATTAGAATAATTAGATAATAAAAATAATTAAATCTGCTGATTTTATAACAAAACGTTACACATTATTAATATATAAAAGTAGTCTTTTTTTTCGAAACAAAACGTTTAATTCCGCAAAACGAACTATATTTTAAATATACGTAAAAAAATTAAAAATGACCGTTTTAAAGAAAAACGAACATTACAATATAAAAATGATAAGCTTCTTTAGCGGAAAAAGAGGGGAGTAGTAGAAAAATACAAGTAATAACGGCTTAAGGTAATCGTTGTAAAAAAGCTTAAATTAAAAAACTGAAATATAGCGTTTGCGGCAAGCCCGGACATAATACGCGTATTTATAAAGAAATTATAACTACGTTTAACGAAAACGAATCCGATTAATTAAAATTAATTTATCGCGTTATAGTTACTATATTTAAATTTATTGTTGTAAGATACTAAAAAACACTTAACAAGTTTAAATACGCGACGAGGTTATATAGTACATTATTACTTTTAAAAAATATTTAATTAAACCGAACATAATTTAGCGTTATTTCGCATTATAATTGTTCTCTTTTTAATTATATTTTTTAAATGTTTCGTGTTTCCATTTCGAGTTGATATATACGACATTTAAAACTTCAATTCGATATTAAAAAAAGCGGGTAAAATATATTTTAAAACTGATAATCTTTTAAAATTTCGTTATTGTATTTAAATATTTATAAACAAATTTATCCAAGTTTTTTAAAACTTTTAAAAAATATCAAAGTATTATTAATTATAAACATGACGTATTTATATTTTTTACGGTTTTTTTTCGAAATTTATAAAATTAATAATATTTTAATATTTTAAATAAAACGTTTTCTTTTTTTTACTTTAAGCGTATTTACCTTTTAATCTCCGATTTATTATATATTTAATATTTAACGATTATAAAACTTTTTAAACGAACTTCGTTTATATAAAATCCTAATTAAATATTTATTTTAAATATTTTATTGTACCGTTATTAATTCGCAATATTTTCGTCCTATATAAATTAACGTTTTCTTTTTAACTAAAATTATATAAATTAGTATTACGTTAATATTTTAAATAACGAATTAATTTAATTTATTTATTGATATATTAATTATTTAATTAATTTCACTTCGAATAAAATTATAAATTTTTCGGTTATTTTCTTAACAGCTTTTTTCCTGCAATTACGAAAAAGATATTAAATGATATACGAAGTCTTTATCAGAGGCCATTTGGTAAAAATGTAACGTTTTCGAGTTCGTAGAGCTTTAAAATAATAAATTTATTTTTCCGTAAATCTTAATTAGAACGAAAATTTGTTTTACGTATATTCCGTTACATTAAGTCGTTTTTTTAAAATATAAAAAGTCTCGGTCATTATTTTAAAAATTTTATCGGATAATCTATTCGATTAACTTTTCGATTTGTAAGATTGTTTAGAAAAAAATATTAATTACGCGCGTTATTTTACGAATTTATTTTTTTAAATACAAATTATATTAAGCGATATAAATTTACTAAGTTTTAAAGTGTTTTAATTAAAATTAATATAATTTTATAAATTATATTTCTTAATTGTTAGGGATTATGTGGTGTTCCAAGCTCTATTGGCTTGGCAGACCCACATATATAGCTAGCTATGCTTGGCGGGCCCATATATAGCTAGCCAGCTCGCCGATTTCTGTATTCTAGTTCTAGTTCTTCATCTTCATCATTATATCTTATTCTAATCTCTACCATTAATTTTAATCTTAAATTTACCTTTAAATTTGTGTTAATTTTTAAAACTACTATAAATTATTCCGAACGTTAACGGTACAATCGTCATTATAGCTAAATATATAAATAATCGTCATTAATATATAGCTGATATCGTTTTAATAATAGTTAATTAATTAATAAATAACGCGAATTAAACCAATAAAACTTTTAATTGTTAAATATAGAAAATATTAGTTGTATTATATTGTATAACTAGTTGTAGGTGCTTTAAAGCGTGTACCGTTCTTTAATGGAATTTAGTTATATAATGTACATGTTCCGATTAAAGGGAGCCTTTCCGTATATGGGCTGCTAGCGCACCCCCTGCTAGCTGACATTATTAGCGTTACGTCTCTGGGTATACCTGTACGCCGGCATACGTATCTTTTTTACTTTTTAAAAGCTTTTTCTTTTTGCTAATTATTAATTATAAGCTTATTAATGCCTGCGCCGTTATAGTACGCCTTATAAAAACGTTCGAAAATAACGCTTTTTGTTATATACATACTTTCTTTTACTTACTTCCCTTTTTACGTTTAAAAAAGATATTAATCATAATCGTAAAAAATGAACCATTGAATTGGGACGGGGAGATTTGGTTCTTATCAGTGCACAATTGAAGAAAGTGTTACGATTAAGCCTAGGGTTCAAGAGATATTAAAGGTAACGCAAACTGTATTGTGGTATTGAGACCAGTCTGAAGCAAAAGCTATGGGCGATGATGATGAGTGGTGTATGTTTCGGGGTTGCGCCCGGCGAAAAGAACTCCTAGAAATACATGGTAGGTGCTGACTAACTGATCGACCGAGCCATGTACCCGGCTTTGCAACCTGCTCCATTTCACCATTTTCGCTCCGTAGTCCGTATATTATTAAAAAGGGAAAAAAAAGATCGCGGTACTTACGCTCGACGGTGGTACTGCGGCCGCGCTTACCGGTGGTACTACGGTTACCGGTGGCCCTACTGCGGTACGCGCGCAGGTACTGGCTCTGGTAAGGCAGATCTTCGATCTATTTTGCCCCAATAATAATAATAATGTCGGCAATTGGTGCTTTTAGGTACTGTCGGCTGGTGGGCTTTGTTCAGACTAGGTAGCAGAATGCTGCCTGGAACAGCCTTTGTCCACTGATGATCCTTTGTTACCTAATCGTATATATAAGTGCGATTGCTTACGGATTAAAGTTGTCCTTTTTCAGAACTTAGAGAACTAATATATACAGTAATTTTGCTAAATTTCTGCATTTGATTATTATAATTGCTGATATGGGAGCATTTTTTAATTAATTAGTAACTGTAATACGTTAACGTCCCACACCACTTTACCGGATGCACCACCTTATCGGATGGTTTTTAACACTCCGTAGCAATAAATTTAAATAACTTAATAATAATATATCGTATTAATTTAAATTAATCGGATTTTTTTTCGTTCAACGTATTTATAACTTCGTTATAAATACGCATATTATACCCGGGCTTGCCGTAAACGTTATATTTCCGTTTTTTAATTTAAACCTTTTTACGATAATCTTTTTTAATTGTTATTAATTGTATTCTTTTATTATTCTTTTTTTAAGATAAAAAAGTTTATCCTTTTTATATAATAAATATTCCTTTTTTTAAAAAAAACCTTTATTTTTGATTTTATAACGTTTGCTTAATATATAATTTGTTTTAATTAATAAAAGGTTTTTTCCCGGAAAAAAACGATTTTATATAATAATAATATATAACTTTTTATTATAAAATTAATCGATTTAAATATTTTTATTAATAAGTTACCTTAATAATTTTTAGTCTTTTTTTATAAATATCGTTTTTATTTTATTATTTTATGGATATTTTTAAAAGTTTTTATAAAAAGTAAAATAAAACCGGCGGAAGTTAATAAAAACGGTTAACGTAAATACAATTAAAAAAACCTTTAATGCGGAAAAAAGAATATTAAAAACCAATAAAATAAAATTAATTTTTATAAATTTAAATTTAATATTATTAAACCTTATAATAATTTGAAACGCATTATAAAAGCCGGCGGGAAAATCTTCCTTAATAATATGAGTATAATAACGTCATATTAAATATTCGATATATTATAAATAAATACGTTTTAAAATAAAAATAAAAAATATGTTAAAAACTTAAAGCCGATACGAAAAATAAATAAGTATATAAAAAGTAATAATATTATTATTAACGTAATATTTTTTTAAATTTTATCGAATAATAATTTTCGTAACCGTCGAAAATAAAAAAACGTTTCGAACTTTTCGTACGCGTTCGAATATATTTATTAAAATATCATATTTATTTTAAACTTAATTTATTTATTATCTAGTTATTATTATTTAATACGATTTTTTTCATTAATTATTAATAATAAATTATTACGATATTAAAACTTAAGGTAATTTTTTTATTATATTAAAAAATAACAATATAACTTAACTTCAAAAATTAATAACTTAAATAATTATAGATTTTTTTTATTTCCTTATTATATTTATTTAAATTTTTTACGTTTTCGGGATTAATAATTATTTTGCCCGTTATTATAAAAAGTTTTATTGAAAATTTAATTTTGTTAAAGTTATAAATATCCTTTTCTATAATATTATATTTCGTAATTATAATCCGAATAAATGCGAATTATTTCCGAAATATTTTTAAATTTTCGTATAAAACCCGTTAATAATTAATTTTCCCATTTAAACGTATTTAAAACTTTTTTGCCGTTTAATAAATTTTAACGCCTAATTAATTCCGACGTAATCCGGAACGCGTTAAGGTAATAATATATTAACTATATTTTTAATATACTAAATTCAAATAGGAAATATTCGTATATTTACGTTAAAGAATCGGTCGATAATTACTTTTTTTTCGGTCGGCTTTAATTTTTGCAAATTTAAGATAATATCAGCTCGGATAAATTTATCGTAATATTATTTATTTAAAATAAATTAAGGTATTTTATACATAAAACTAAATATTACATAACTAAGGTTTAAGTCTCGTTTTTTAACCTAAATAGCTAAGTTTATTCGTAAGTTTTTTATAAGCCGTTTTATATTATTAATATTAAGAAGTAAATAATTAAAATTAGGTAATTAAAATGTACTAAAAGTTATCCGGTAAGGTGG
>QJOA01000239.1:23645-87906 GCA_004155915.1 Monosporascus sp. CRB-9-2 | reverse complement strand
TTATATAATTTTTTTTTTTTTTTTTTTTTTTTTTTTACTTACGTACGTTTTTTATATTTCTAAACCTTTTAATATAAATATATTTATTACTTTAAAACGGAATTTTTGTTATTAATTTAGTAAACTTTATTACGGGTAGATTTTGGAAATTATAAATAAAACTGTTTTTTTTTAAAAAAAAAAAGTTTCGAAAATATAAAAAAAAACATTATAATAACTTCGAAATATATTAAGAAAGATTAAAAAATTATAAGTTTACTTTTATTAATAATATAAAGATATTAAATAATAAATATGTTAAAAAATTAAAAATTAAAAATAAAGAATATATTTATTTCGAAATCGATCCGTACTTTATAACGCCTTAATTTCCTTACCTAAATAATTATTTTAAGTATTAAAATATTTAAATTATTTAAAATTTAATCCGAATCGAAAACGCTTATTAAATTTTTAATTTAAATTACGGAAATCTTATTATACGGCTTTTATTTTATAAGTTCGTAAAAGCCTTTAACGAAAAAATAAATAATTTTTCCGCCGTCGAAGTTTATAATAATTAATTAATTATAACGTTTAAAAAAGCGAAGTTTAAAAAGTATAAAAAGGTATAATTTCAACCAAATAGAAAATTCGTATAAATATTATCGGTTAAAAAAAACAAAATATAAATTTAAGCTTTTACGAAAAAAACGTTTTATTACTCGGCGAAATTAACAGCAAAACGAGCTTTCCGAAAGCGAAAAAATTAACGATAAATATGACGATTATATTGTTATGCGTACGTATTAATATGGAGTTAATTGATTAAGTGGTTGTTAAGATATTCTTAATTGCGCTAAAAGGTTATGTTGTTGATGGCTTCAAAAATGGGGGGCGCGTTGAGGGGGTGGGGCGTGGGAGGGGGGGTCACCTTAATTCTAAATCAAGGATTATATGCAGATACTGTCGAACAACGACACTTCGATCCACCGAGCCCAATCTCCCAATGCTGAAATTTGACGAAAGGAAGACGCCATGTGTCTGCTCTGGCGTTGGCCAACAGGATCAGCTCACGCCATGCAAGTCACTGCTAACGGCCTCCTGAATCTTTCTATCTCACCTGTATCTGCGACGCAAATCTTTGTCCTTCGACGCTTCCAGCTTCATAAGATATGACAAGGCACGCTACGAAGCCCAGTACTACATATGTGGTGTCCAGGCTCCGTACGTTCTTCGCTCCAGACGTAGAACATGGCCATGGTCTTCAATTTCAGATAATTCTTGCGGGCATTGGCGGGCATTGACGAGCATTTCGTGAGCACAAGGGCCACCAGACTGTCCACTACTCATATGCCTGCCTTGTAATAGCGTCTCTGACCGTCATGGAACGTTGTGGTGAGGGCTCCAAATGACGACCGTATGTTAGGGCCGTCTCCTAGATCTTCCCTTGCCGCCAACTTCTCAACCACACACCAATGTGGATGTCTTTCTCATGCTATATGACTATGTTCTTCAGGCTCAATGGAGGGAAGCATTTGGTTCTGGATCTTAATTGCCACGTACATGTATTCCCGAAAAGCCTTCAATGCGCGCGCCGTTGTCCGTTCTGTGGGAAGCCAAGTGTATGTAGCAGCGATGAAGACATCCCAGCGATCACTTTACCACCAAATACAAACGCTCGGAGAAAGGATAACAGATGAATTCCAAATATAATGAGGCGGCTTGAATACAAGGCGTTGAAGGGCAGGAACCCAAGGTTGTGAAGGTGAAGTTTGCATGTACCCCTTAACGGTTAATTACTATCATATCAAGATCCAATTGCGTTTTAATGCATAAGCGCAATGACTTGCATTTACCCACCCTAGCCCAGTCTCCACCCGCGTCACGGAAAGGCCAAAGCGCGATCTAGTCTAAACTTTAAAATTGACCCAAACGCGGAACAGCTCAGCTCAGCTCACAGCGGGAAAGCGCACCCACCAGCGAAAAGTTCGTCATCCGCCTATCCACTCTCACTACTTGACCCGCCTAAAAAGTGCACACGCACAAACCTAGACACACATACACATTTACCACACACATACCGCAATCTGCCGTCGCTCTTTATCGCTCATTCAATTCGCCAGTCGGGAACCTCCCCCAGCCCGGACAGCAACACCCACTCCGCCAATAAACAACGACCATGTCCTTCCTTGCCCGCCGCGTAGCTACCACCGCCGCCCCGCGCCTCGCCGCCGCTCCCGCGCGTGCCTTCAGCGCCTCGGCCCGCCGCGACATCGCCAAGATCATCCTGGTCGGCAACCTGGCCGCGACGCCCGAGGTCAAGCCCACGAGCACGGGCCGCGAGTACGTCGAGTACGCGGTCGCGAGCAACGAGGGCTCCGGCGAGAAGCGCTCCACGAGCTGGTTCAGGGTCACCAGCTGGGTCGAGGAGGGCCCGCGCCGCGACTTCCTGACCAACTTGGCCAAGGGGTATGTGTTTCACTCTTCCAATTCCCTGGGGAGACTACCGGAAGGAGGAGCAGGAGGAGGACAAACGGCGGAGAGAGGATGAGTGGGACAGAGGAAGAGGAAGAAGAAGAACGTGGAGTTTGCTGACGTTTGGTGTCAATGATTGCAGTTCCACCGTCTATGTCGAGGGTGACGCCGTCATGAATAACTATACCGATGCCGAGGGCAAGCAGAGATCCCGGTTGAGGATCTTCCAGAGTGAGAGTTTTCCGCTGATAGCCCGCCAGTTCACAGAGGCGCACTAACCTGATCCCCCTGCAGGAAACCTCCAGGTCCTCCGCAAGCCTGCCCCTCACGAATAAGGGGGACGCGAGTGGGCGAAGGTCGTGGCATCTTACAGCTTTCTATTCTACTGACTTCAGGTTCCGTATTGACGAACTCTTTGGTTGGAATTTTCTCTGCTCTTGCGAGCCCATCCTCATTTATCGTGGCCAGGTTATAGAAGGTTTCGAGGAGACTCTGTATATTACTAATGCCCTCAAAGAGAGCAAGAAGAAGAGGGAAATGGAAATGATACAATGTGTAACGTCAAATCTTGTTTTTGGTCCTGCTTTGCCTTGTTTATCTTATGCGTGAATATCCCGTATCTATTCATGCTCAGGGGTTAAAGACCTGGGACCGACATAAGCAGCGCAGTAACCGCAGAATGAACCGAGAATCTTATGGTCGTTCTACCAGATAAATCCTTTCACAATTCTTATCGGCAACCCCCTAATCATCACCGCTAACATCTCCCTAGATTGGATAAGCATTATACGCGCGGAATAATGATATTCTAATTACAAATCCTATAGTTATTCCGCGTGGTATCCCGTTTCGCACTTTTTTCGGCGACCCCTAACCATTGTCGCCGACATCTCTTTGATCTTGTGTGACGGCATGCTTTGATGCTCTTCGACCATATAGCCTGTGTGGAATAGTGGCAGTGAAAGGGGTACTATGCAAGAGGTGGCAGATGATGTCGAGAATGTAGAGCGACCTGCTTCACTTGGGCGATTTCGGTAGGCCGGCGCGTTGTTGAAAGGAGGATTATTGCTGACAGGTGGGTTGTTGGTGATAGGAAAATTGTTGACGACTACAAGATACAGTACAGCTGGAACGGATGGCCTGGTATCCGAATTGGGCCTGGTTCAAGTAACTTGCGAAGCGGTATTCCAGCCGTCCTAGGCCATCTACCATTGCGTAGTCGATGGTTTCGTCCATGTTGAAAGTCCTTGTCCGAATGCCGCACTTCATTTGCGAGCGAACTCGCAAGGGTCGAGATAGGCGTACTGGACGTAAGTTGCCTTGCTGAAATTGGATCGGATCGCCTGGTGCGCGAATTAGCCCTTGTCCGAATGCCGCAACTTCATTTGCGAGCGAACTCGCAAGGGTAGAAATAGGCGCACCGAACGTAAGTTGCCTTGCTGAAGTTGGATCGGATGGCCTGGTGCCCGAATTAAGCTTGTCTTATGGAACTTCCGAAACAGTACCCTAGGCGCCCCAAGCCGTCCATTACTCCGTGCTCGATGATCTCGTCCATGGTGTATGTCGACAAGAGGTTGTTGGTGATAGGAAAATTGTTGGAGGCTACAAGACGCTCCAAAGGTGGAATAGATGGCCTGGTATGCGAACTGAGCCCGGCACAGGTAGCTCGCAAAGCGGTATTCCAGGCGTCCTAGGCCATTAACCACGCCATGGTCGATGATCTCGTCCGTGGTCTATCTTGACAAGAGCTTTTTGGTGATAGGAAATTGTTGAAGGCTCAAGACACCCCAAAGTTGGAATGGATGGCCTGGTAGGCGAATTGAGCCTGGCACAGGTAGCTGGCAAAGCGGTATTCCAGGCGTCTTAGGCCATTAACCACGCCATGGTCGATGATGTCGTCCGTGGTGTATGTTCGCGGAAGGATTGTTGGTGATAGGAAAATTGTTGGAGGCTACAAGACACTCCAAAGTTGGAATGGATGGTCTGGTACGCGAACTGAGCCTGACACGGGTGGCTGGCAAAGCGGTACTCCAAACCTCCTAGGCCATTAACCACGCTATGGTCGATGATCTCGTCCATGTTGTACACAAAGTTGTTGACAAAGCACTTGTCAAGGCGTTCACGGTTGGCCTTTGCCTCGGGTCCAACGATCAGCAGGATCCGAGAATGCCACTTCTCCCCAGGGGGCGCAATTGGCAAAAACTTGAAGTTACGATTTGTTGATAGGACGCAAGAGAATCCATTGATAGGATGCGTTTATCAAGACGTTCGCGGGTGACCTCTGGCTCGGGTCCAACGGTCAGCAGAATCCGAGAGTGCCACTGCTCGCCATGGGGTGCAACTGGCAAAGCTTGCAGTTACGACTTGTTGATAGGATGCATCTATAGCTCGTTGTAAAGTCTGCGGGTCGGGTCCCCGTAGACGGGGAACCGACAACCCGTCTCCTTGGGGTAGGGTGGGCTCCGATGAGCTTGAGCGAGCCGCAGCCGATGACGGCGATGAAGGTGCTGACGGGCGGCATGGTTACCGTCTCTCTAACCCTTGTCCTAGTGAGCCAGCTGCTGTTGAAGATTGGCCGGCTGGATTGCCGCAGGTCCTTGATTCTCTGCGCGAGAGGTGGGGACGACAAGGCCGTCGTACCCCGGGTATCCGAAGTAGGAGCCGGGATGAGAGGCAGTTTGGTCGAGAGGAAGTTTTGAGCTGGATGAAAGAGGGTGGAGCGACGGTTTATCGTTCGATATTCACCGTCTTGTTCTGAATGGTCTCCGGCCTGATAGTCCCATGCGATGAGAGGCTGCTCTCCATGTACGACATTAAGCAATTCACAACTTGGAAGATATACGTTTAACCCGGTTCCAGCGGCAGCGCAGCCTATAGCCGTGAATAGCAATCTCGCCAGCAAATATCTGGTCATGCAACTTCGCTGCTGCCTCTTTTGTGTAGAAGGCGACCTCGGCGCAGCAGGTAAGATGTCCGTCTGGGCTCCCGTGAGGAGCTCGCGGAGCCGAATAGGGCTGCCTGCCGGAGTCTCTGCCGGGCCGGACAAGCTAGCCACCGAACCTAGCCCCCTTGTGTATTTAGAATAGGTTGAAAGAAAAATGGCAGTGCTGGGGTGTCGTAACTCCAGCGAGCCGACTGGCCACCGCTCACTTGAGGTTCGAGCCTCGCACACGCCGAAGTCGCCAGAGTAGGACATGGGGCTGTAGACTCGCATACCGTAGCACCGCCGCATCCGGGCCCTGTCGTACATCATCCACTTGTCCTCGCGCGCCAGCAGTCGGAGCTTTTGCTTCAGGTTGCACAACACTCGTTTGGTGGACTTCGAGCTTCCCGAGTTCTAATCCGCTCAACTCACCCCATCTCCCACATCTGAGGCGCGCAAATTCCATAACTGATTTGTCACTGGTTGCCAGGCATCGCAGCCGGCGGTGGTACACGGTCCGGCTAGGATGGTAACCCGAAGGCAGCTGCCTGGATCCTCTGTCTCTGAAGTTGTTGCCTCTGAAGTTCTTCATAGTCACCATCTCCCTAATACAGGACGGTGAAGCCCTGGCACGGGACGAAGGAGCCGTCCCAGCCGGCACCGACCTGGTACAGGTCGCACAAGCCGGACATGCATATGCGGTGACAGGAGGGGGTAATCCAACATCCTTCTCTTTTCCCCTCTGAGCCACCCATGAATCACTGGATCCCGTCATTCCCGGTGATGCCAGGCCAGCCATCGAAGCGGCACTGGTCATATCAGGAGTCATGTATCTTTTAGCAGGCTCTTGAGCTTCAATGGATGCGGTCACCTGCGCATCAAGTTGATGTGTCTCGGCATGCTGGTCTTGTGCGGTGTCTATTTGACGTGCCGCTGCTTCTTCTCCTCGTAATCCTCCTAAAGGGGGAGCAGGTTAACTAACCCGGACTAGGTTGGGTACTGAGCTCGCAACAGTGTAAGAGCTATGCCTGGAAAGACAGGAAAGAATCCTAAATCTGAGACGCGGTGGTCTACTGGGCATCTCGAGGACTGACAGGCTGGGCTCACGGGTACCCGCATTGATCTAATCACCGCCTATAGATCGGTGATCATGATGCTGATGATCATTGCGGGGAATGCTGCTTTCGCGGTCAGGTGGAACAGCGATATGGGCTCTCTTATGAGGATTGTTCTGCCTGACAGTATGGCGACTGGTGGTATCACCCCGAGTGGGGTGATAACGCCTATCATTCATACTACATAGGCAAGCAAGACATCCCCAGTGGGACCTTGGTCGGGGTGGGCAAGAATCATGCGGCACACACAGCCAGCGGCATTGTCCTTGAGGCCGGCGTCGTCCATCTGCAACAGACAGGCCATCCGGATGGTTCCGTGATTTCATAAGGAAATGCGGATGATGCGCCGGCAGTTGATGTCTTAGCGTTATTTTTGCTTGCTTGCGAACGCTCTGTTGACGATGGGTTTTGCCAAAGGCGTACGGAGTATAGGTGGAGCAGGGTAGCATGATTCGAGCTCAGTCTACTTGGTTGTGTTGTCGCCAAGCGTGCTGGCATAACGGAAGCAGCACCCTCATCGCTGTCGGCGTTTAGAAAGGAGGTAGGTGTTGATAGGAAATATGTGTTTGTAAGAGGTATCTCATGATGCTTGAGATGGGTCGACATGTCCCGGAGGTCCTGGATCTCCAGTTTCTTGACCCCCTGGAGCACCTCCTGGGTGTCCACCTTCAACCGCTTTGCGTGGTGGGATTCTTCGGCGTCAATGGCCTAGACATCCTCACCAATGCTGGGCATGTCCAGCACACCAGCTTTCCGTTGCTTCGTACTACGCGTGCTGTTCGCCCCCCCGGAGGTCATCGTGGGGTCCCCGGCGCGGTGAGGCCGTCCCTCGAAGCTGCCATCGTCGGTACGCCGCAGTCGGGATACCTGTCCGGATAGCACTCGTTCAGGAACTCGTGTGTGTTGAGAGGAAACATAGGTCGATAGGAGATATATGTTGATAGGAAGCACATCTACCAATCGTCATCACCGAGGAGGGACCATTTCTTCTCTGAGGTATTCGTCGACCTGGTTCCCTTTTAATGTGGTGAAAGGAAAACGGGGGCACCGAAGTGGTCCCCTAACTATAGAGATTATCAAAATGATTTTGAGACGGGTTCTCCACAAGATTGGAAGCAACATGGTCCTTGAACTGTTGCGGATATTGATCTCCTTCCAGACGTGGGATCTGATAGAAGAGTCGACAACAGGTCAACTCCAAGAAGTTCATCGATCAGGATGAACGAAAGGGTTATTGGTGTGCAATAAATACCGACAAAGACTAATCAAGTGCCGGCGGAGCCGCCGGTCATACTTGTTCCTTGATTCGGTCAACGAAGCTTTGAGTCGCGTGCGCTACTATGTTCTTGAGCTCATCGGAGAGCTCTTGGCGACGCGACCGAAAATATTGACCCGCTTTTCAGGGGGTTCGACCTGGAGTCTAAGTAGGAGCGGTCGTCGGAGGCAGAGCGGCGCCATGACTGAGGTGGACTCACCCATTGCCTCCCTGAAGGAGCACCCAGACAGCATCGGCGGGTGAGTTTCCTTCAGCATTAGGCGACGTTTTAGGCGAAGCGACAGCAGATACGGAGCAAAGCCGGAAACCATACCATTGGCCGGGCGAGCGGTGGTGGCACTGTTGGGGTGAGGCTGCCTGGATAAAGTTTTAGCTCTCTTCGGTGATACCTCACATCCGGAGACATTGCGTCTGCCATAGAGAATCTTGAATGGTCCGATGTGTCAATCATGCGTAAACGCGCCCCGTTGGCCGTTAGCGAGGAAGTGTCATCACTTGTTGGGTTTGAGGGTGCAAGAGATCCCCGTTGTCGGTTTCTCATGTTCTCCACCTCGAGTCCCTTCCTCTTCTTTCCCGTCTTCCCCCATCGAATGTCGGACTAGGCTAGCTATTTGTCTCCCAGACGGGAATGCAGGGCAGGACTCGCGTAGCCCTTCGTGACTATGAGGTGCCTTTACTGTGCCCGAGTAGATGAACTCGTCTAATGCCTCACGGACGACCTCAATCTCGTTCTCCCTGAGGTAAATGGCCTCCTAGGCATCTACGTCCTGTATGCAGCGTCTGGGACGCTAGAGCCCAGGATTGTGTCCGCCAAAATTCTGCGGGAAAGGATGGCTCTACCAATCTCTGCGCTTCCCAAGTCTGCCTTGGCAGTATGGCGGGAGGAGGGTTGGCGAAAGGAGGGTGGTGGCGACAGGAGGAATCGTGAACTTGGCTTTATCCTTGCCTTCGACGTACTTGCTGCTTGTCTCACAGACACCTGTGGGGGCCGCGGTAGGTTTCCTTACAGCAAGGGGATCACGAACCTGGGAAGCTGTCTCCAGGACGCGGCTGTGTGCGTGAAATCCAGCGTCGTACCACCGGCGTCGAAATCCTGCGGAATGGGGTAAACCACTATGCGGAACGGAATGGCGCCTATGCTGGTCACCGTAAACGTTGGGGCCGTTAGGCAGTTGTCTGATGCCAACCTAGATATGACGACCATCCGCGAGGAACAGCCGGTTTTTACACTCGTCCTAGAGCTGCGAGACCATTGCGGACGGAGTAAAGGACCACTCCGCCGGTGGGCTGTTATCCATTTCGCCGCTTGACTTGAAGGTGCCGCTCGGCGCAGCGGCAAGTAGGTTGAACCGGTTCATCTTACCGCTGTCCATCTAGAAAGGGAAAGATTGAATACGCCAACTACTAGTCTCAATCCTGCCTGGGGCTTTCCTTCAGAACCCTGCTCAAGGGCCTGATGAAGGGATTGCGGATCGACGCTCGTAGTTTGACGAGCCGCGTAGTGGCGCTTCCCTGCGCCCTTGACGAAAGGACCCTTCTTTTGATCCCTGCCCCGCCTCCTTGACATTTTCTCGTAGGCTAATGGCTTGGGTCAAAACATGCCCGTACTCCAGACCAGGAGGTTTCCAGAACGGTGATTGTTTCATAGATCATACCCCCGTGAACCTAAAAACGGATTAGTTACGAAACATCATTTGGAGGAGCGAGTTGGAACATACGAGTTCGCAAGGGTCATGTAACCATGACGGCGGTCTATGGGTGATCATAAACGTTGACTTGCTCCCAGGGGCCAAAAGGCACCCTACGAAATCTCTTAGTCTACTGTCGAAAGTCGCGGCGATTTTAGCGAGGAAATATTTATGTCATAACGAGAGTTTAAGTTCAGAGGATGAGTCTTGTCGAGAGGAAAGTTTTGTGGTGAAAGGAGGGGGCTATGACGGAAGTAGTGTCCATAAGTTCCAATAGTCCAGACGGAGGTTTCCCGGAGACCATATCCATTCCCTATCCTCCACGGGCTCCCCAATTCTTCTTGACCTTCCCTCGTAGGTCCTTGGCAAGACGGTGCTGCCCCTTTCGGTGGATCCAGTGAGTCGAGCCGCGGTTGAAGATTGGCCTGCTGGGTCGCTGCAGGTCCCTGGTACCTTGCGCAAGAGGAAATGATTCAGGCGTTTTGTTGTAGACTAGCCCCCAGTTTGCCGACTTTCATCAAGAGAGAAGCGAATTGCTCGAGAAGAGCTGACTATGTTTATCGAGTACCACTGGCGACAATTACAGTCGTATTCCGGCCAGCTCTAGCCAAGGCTGGCGCAGTGTACCCCATAACGAACCCAGCTGCGACGAGAGCGGCTTGGGTCAGACGTTGTCGTGGTCGCTGATTGCGTTTGGTAGGGAATGGCGTGCTCTCATCTAAGTACCGTAAGCCGGCCTAGACCAGCTAATAGGGAGGAAAGTCAGCAATGGCGTCTTTTAAGATCGCCGTAGCCTTGTTAGTGTCAGTGATGATCAATGGCCTGATGATGGTTATGGTTGCCTTTGCTGTTCTCCGTCTGGTGGCCATTCAGATCACCGTTCTGGGTGCCATTCAGACCAGGTCAGTACTCTTCAAGAGTATTCGGGGGGCAATGAGGATGCTCTAGGTGTTCAGAAAGCATTAGGGGGCCAGGGTGGCCTCCGGGTCGACGACGACGACCAGTAGTATCTACGCCAAAAGCGCCGAAGAGCCCCTGACGAATACCTCGGCACCCCCAGCCATGGCGATAATGTTGCACAGACCCCATTGTATTTCGAAAGCGAGCATCATTTTCTCGGCCTGTTTGCTCTGGATGTTAATATAGAATATATTGCCAGTCTGAACAGCCCAGCCCGACGTTCTGGCCCAGGCAAAAGGGTTAGAATCGGGGAGAGTTGCACCATCACCCGGATCCGAGTCCGCACCACTCAGGGCTCTGGCCCCTTGACCCGTGCCACTACTTTCACCGCTGCCTGGTCCGTTACCAGACGCAGGCCTGCAGCAAAGCCAAGCCGAGTGTTAATGAACTCATACCACGGACCCAGTCGTCAGTGGCCCTGAGCTAGTAATGGGCGGCTTTCATCTGGTCGATGATGCGGTGGGCTTCTGGTGTGGCCCACCAACCCTTGGTATCATGCCGCCGCCTTCTTTTTCCCCACTTCTCTATAGCGAGAATATCCTTGTTTCGTACATTTAGCCAAAATCTCCCTTAGCAGCTGTTGCTGAAGTCCATTATTTAGCATCGAAACTATGTAAGGACTCGGTTATCTGTCGGGTATCTTCAACCTGAAGACGTAAGACCATGTACTCTTTTTCCATGTCTTCTCATCCTCTTTTGCTTCAAGTTCTCTTTGGGATTTGGGGAGGTGCGGAAGCTGGTGCCTCAGAGGATGAGAACGCCACGATTGTGAGTGGAGCAGCCAGGCATGCTGACTGCGATGGTAGAGCAAAGCCGCCAGCCGTATCTCTCAAAGGCCCGTAATCTCAGTGGACGATTGGTCTTCGTATGCTTGAGGAAAGTCCCGGCTCGACAGAAGAACTTCTCCACGACCTCGGGTATCTCGAAGAAAGCAAGTCCGTCCACACCCGCCAGCGGAAAGCTGGGATACCAAAAGCCTGCTGGTAATCCTTAATTACGAAACGTGCGGGTGATTCTCCGGAGGGAGATCCTCGACCTCGTCAAGAAACTCATTTTCTTGTCCCGGTCTCATGGCATAGGCGGCAAGTGTCTCTCAAGGGGTTGTGGTTGATAGGAGGGTCATAGCCGTAGTTGCACACCAGCCGCTGCAGGTTCCTTGTGCTCTTCTCGCCAGCGACGGTAGAAGCCTGGCTCGGGAAACGATTACGTGGTCCGCTGCCAGAAGCTGACACAATCGACGATGAGGACGAAGCTCGACAATCTTGTAGGGGCCTGTTTATACGACAATACGTCCGGGGCTGCACGTCGTAAGAAATGGTCAATTCTGTTCCAGCAGGGATGTTCATGTGTGCATTGAAGATGATGCTGTGTCGAGCCTTGTCGGTGTAATAGTCGACATTGTTTCGGGCTCTTCCTGCTGTTAAACCCTAGCTCCGGGCAAACAAATTCCAGGAGTCAGGGCCCCGAGAGCGGGCGGCTTCTTCTCCCTAGGGTTGCTATTAGGGCTGAGAGTGTCTGATCCAACTCTGTTCTGGGACCGGGGCGAATGCTGGAAGCATTAGATTTGTTTCCCCGTGCGGGAGCCGTTTCGGTTGTTCGTAATAGCAAATGTGGTCTACCAGTGGAGGCATGGAAAAGGGCTATGTCTAATTACTTCGCTCCAGAATCAGGCACGCTTCATTAGGTGCTGATGAGACTCGGCCATGGCTTAGGAAGACATGTCGTGCCCGACTTTGACTCAGCAATGTCGTTCGTCTGGGGCGCTATCGTCTCCGCCCGCCCAGAGTCGCAGGTATTTGAGCCAATTCTGGCTCAGACAAGGATTGGCAAAGAAGAAAGGAGAGAGGATGATTGGTTTGTTGATAGGAGGGTTAAACATTTCGACAGGAGGATTAACTATGTCGGATGAGCTGATAATTGCCGGCATACCTTTTCATCCGCGGTGGATTGGCGTTGACACAGGCTCCGTTGGTATACCAACTATTCAACTCATTCGCGACACTTCTAGCGGAAGCAAAGAGAGCGCCTCCAACATCGGAAGGTTTCTCCGGCTAGAGAGGTTCCGGTGCGGTGACTCGGGTGGGTGTTCGGACATAACGTCCGAACTACCCCCGCTCCAGCTCAGCTTGGGTATATGGGCCGTCCCTAAGCCCTATAACTTTTTCTCAGAGGCTGACAATGCGGTAAGTCTTGAGCCACTGCGGCAGAACTACCCAACACAGTCGTCTGCCGATGTCCGATTCATAGAAAATCGGTGGTGTATCTATGGCGTTCATGGGCGGACGAGATCGACCACCTTGTGAAGCTGAACCTTGCATGCTGCATCAGATTCCAGCAGCTTCAGCTAGCCCTTCGAATGCATGGTTAGAAGAACAAAGTCCATGTCGTTCGAGTGGTCGCTCGAGAGCATTTCTCCCCTGGTCTCCTTGAGTGCTCCCGTAGTGACCGTCCCCTCTTCTCTTAGATTGATCTTGTGCCTCGTTGGTTCTCGTTTCTATCCGGTAGAAGAGCTCGAGGTGTTAGATTCGGTTCAACAGGCCCTTAGTCTTCGTGGGTTGCCGTGGACATAGTCCATTATTGGTCCAAAATGCGGTGCAGTGGTGGCGTTATATTCAATCCTCTGTGCGGTATTGAAGCCCCTTTTTGAACTTTGCCTTCCTTCGCTCTCCCGCAAGGTTGCCGGTGGCCGGTTGTGTCTGTTGGAAGCACCCGGCCGGAAGTCCACGTTGGCGTCACTGTATATCGGCGTAGATGATGCTAGCTTCTCTCCGACCCCTGTTCGCTCGAATTCAACTCTCCCGTATCTTTCAAGCAGCATTCTTCCAACCCAGACTAGGCAAAATGTTCATTCTCGGGTCTTGCTCGTGAAGCAGTTGGTCCGGTGTTTCTCCCGCCTTTGGAGCCGGCATTTCCGGTCTTGTCACCTGAAGAGGCCTGCTTCGAGACGTCAGTTCCCTACGTAGGGGGCGCGGTCTGAGTATACTGTAAGTGCCATCGAAGGTCAGGCAGATAGTCTGGGGTCGCTGATGATCGTCGCTACGATTTAAGGGCCGTAGGAAAAGAGATAGTTGAAACTAACTGGAATCGGGTAACCAGCGCTATCCCGCAGGCCAGCGACTTTTTCACCATGGAAACGCCTCAACGGCCGTTATCCCGTTGCGCCGATGGAAATATTCGGGAGAACAATGCTCCCATATTCTCCGAGGGACTGGGCAGGTGGGGGCGGGGTTGTGGGCAGTGTTCGTCAGGACTCAGGGGTTGTAGTCTCGGTAGTCTCCTACAGATGTTGACAAAGCACCAGGTAACTGTGGACGAACTTACCGGTTGTCTTTGCTAGGAGGACCCATAGTCTCTCAGTAGTGAACCATAAATTTGAAAAGTCCAGACAGGTAAGAGTGTGGTCGCTGGTAGTGTTGGGGAGGACTCGAGCCGCAGTCGTCGATAGGATAGCAAGAGTGTCGCCGAAGACCGGGCAGGTGGGGGCAGGGTCTCCGGTCATGATGCTAGGAGTGTCGTAGTCTTGTAGAGTTGTAGTATATAACTCTGAACGCTCGAGATAGAGAGGATGAAGGAGTTAAAAGAGGCGGGTTCGAAGATGGAGGAGATGGGACTCTGTTTGTGGTCTCTAGAAAATAGTATGTGGGAGAAGACTGTGTGTAGAGGAAGAGAGAGTGTGTGGAGGAAGAGAGTGTGCTCAAAGGAGGAGGAAGAGCCCAGGCGTCTTCCTACCTGTGGAAAAGCGGTTCAAGTGTACGTACAGGGATAAAGAGGTGAAAAAGAGGGATATCGTGAGGAGAGAGACATCGTGAAAAAGCACAGAAGTCGTGAAGAAAAGAGAGAAGTCGTGAGAACGACGGCGGTTAAAGTAAGTGTTCAGGCGTCTTCGGATCTCCCGGAGGAGTAGTTCTAGATGAAGTACAGTCAAAGTATATATATGTGAAGAGAGATTCATGGTGACAGGAAAGATAATCGGTGAAGAAGAGAGAGAAGTGGTGCAGAAGAGAGAGACACGGAGAGGGGCAGAGAAATGTAGTAAAGACAGGCAGACCTGGCGGAAAAGAGAGAGAAGTGGTGAAAATAGAGGATACGCGCAGCGTAAGTTCTCAGGCATCTTCAAATTCCCCGGAAGAGTGTTCAAGTGGTAACATGGACAAGTGTGTATACTTGACGGACAGAGAGGCATGGTAAAGAAGAGAGAAGTGCCGAAGGAAGAGGATGTGTGTAGAGAATATATACCTACCTGTACTTCAACTAGAACCACTCTCCTCAAGGTTTGGAGACAGCCAAGCATATAGATAGAGAAAAGAGAGACTTGGTCACTAGAGAGAGAAGCGGTGAAGAAGAGGGAGACGTGGCGTAGAAGAGAGCGAAGTGGTGAAGAAAGCAGATGTGCGTAGAGCATCTGATCAGGTGTCTTCGGATCTCGCGGAAGAGTGATTCCAGTGGACGTACAACTCTATATAGGTGAAGAAAGAGAGAAGTGACGCGAGGAAGACGATGTGTGTAGAGAATGGGCATAGAGATGTGCGTAGAGGATGTGCTCAGGTATCTCCAGGTCCAGGGAGAGTAGCTCTAGTTAAGTACTCGTAGGTATATATAGATAAAGAAGAAAGAGACTGGTGACACGAGAGACAAGCATTGAAGAAGAGAGAGAAGTGGTGCAGAAAGAGATGCGAAGAGGAAGTGCTCAGGTGTCGTTGGACTCCGAGGAGAGTTGTTCTAGTTGGAGCACAGGTATATATAGATAAAGAAGAGAGAGAAGCGAAGAATGAATGCGTTGTTCTGTGGGATGCGGAGAGGTATTCATAGACCTTGGAAGAAGGGAAGGTAACGGTGATGATAGGCATGGCTATAGCCTTTAGCCCAAGGTGAGATGAAACTCTATAACGGTGAGAGGATGTGAAACAGTTATATCGTTTCCCTGCACGTCGTGAGACCCCCCGAGACGGGAAGGAGCACGTATAGGGGTCGCCGTCGGCTAACTACGGTCCTCCTCGTCGCAGGAGTACGAATAGGGGGCGGCGATCATCCGCTACCGTCTGGGCCGCGGAAGGAGCACGTATCTGATTTATCGATCTCTAGCTAAACTCAGGGTCGAGAAGGAGCACGCGTATGGGCGGTCTATCATGGGGCATGCTGTCAACAGCTGTCGAGTGTCGGGGTATTTTACGGAGTGGCGTGGGTGGGGATCGTACTATTTACAGCCATAGTTCTTTTCGAAGAGAATCTAAGTATAAAACAGAGCTCAGTTAGTTAGCTACTTGAAGCTGGCCTCACTGGCAACACCGGTCTTGCTGGTCCGGATGCTTCGTAGTCTGTGTTCGGTATTAGGGAAACTGCTCGGCGTCAGTGCTGGTAACGGCTTCGTTGTCCGTGCTGGCAACGGCTTTGTTGTCTACGACTAAGACCGGTCATCATGTCCTTGAAAGGCTATACACAGCAATGCGCCTTCGATTATGCTATACCAGGGGCTGAGAAGTGGGGGGCTGATGCGATCCCGCCTCAGCTAAAGACCAAAGTCTAGACAGGGAGGATAAGGCTGGGAATGACCAGTTCAATCTACCAACAGATACGAGAAGATCCAGAATCAGATCAGGTCGGATGATGGGCTACGGCAGTGGCTCTAATCAACGATAGTTCTATAGACAAAGCAGACGTTTAGACAAAGTCAAACAGAGAGCCAGAAGAGCAATCGGCAAATATCATTATGCAAACTACAGATCTCATACTCATGACAAGGGGACTTGAAGCCCCGTAGCTAAAACTACTTTACTGAGTTCAACTAAGCGCTATATGCACGTATCTAAAGGCAGATAGGAAGTCTTGGGCTAGGCAGAGGTACCGACATCACAGAGTTGTAGTGGCAGTGCCTATCACCTCGGTATGCATGCATTTCCCCTGTCTGATCATGGTTGGTCGGGGAAATAGCTAGGAATCATGTTATTTTTAAGGGTTTCCTCGTAAGGGGCAGATACATGGAAGTGACAAATTCTTACTAGTAGTCGATCTACTACAAGGCAACGCTGTCCATGCATCCGAACCCGGCAGCGACACCACCCTCCTCGCTCTTGTCCCCCTTGGTGCGCAGCAAGTACCCGGCCTGCTCATTGTGCAGGACGGTCTTCGTCTGCTGGTCCCAGATGCACGTGCCGTAGATTCCGAGCTCACAGATGACTCCCCCTTGCTCGAGCTTGCCGTTCCGCAGGATGGCATTCCTCACCGGCGGTGGCGTGATGAGCTTCATGAGGATGTACGATGTCCAGTGGGCCTCCGGGACGGACTTTAGGAACTCCGGGATTGCGGTGCGGTAGATGTTGTTCCCCCCTCCCTCCCGTTGGGGCTTGAGGACGTACGATTTGCACAGCTCCGGGTCGAGCGCGATCTTGCGCGCCTTCAGGCCGGCCTCAGTCTCGTCCAGGGGGTAGATGTTGGTGAATGTACTCGACAGTTCGGATATTTCGGCAGAATTTCCCGGGAGGAAACGACTTAGGATGGGAGGGTTCGATGGCGTCTCGGGGGTAGCCAGGACCTGCTGGACCTTCTTGGTGCCGGCGACTTGTGTTAGAACGGTGGGGCACTTGATGGCAGCTGATCTCTCGAGTTGGTACCGGGCTTCCCATGCGGATTGATCGGGATAGTCGCTTGGCCCGTAGCCTGACCGCATGTAGATGACGGCTACCTCAAATGTGTGAGCAGGTAGCTGTGGTGGCTTGTACAATAGCTGTCGACCAGCGCCATCAGCGATGCTCGTATGTTGCAGGATCTCCGAAAATGGGAGCCTGAATACGGGGATCACTGGGTCTTGGGTTTTCTGCAGTTCATATTCGAGGTGGCGCTGATCGAATACGTTCCTTTCTCCTCCTTGGACGAGGAATAGGGCGCACTTTTCATGGGCGGTAAAAGAAGGGCCGTATTCGATGAAAGCTTGGCGGATGCCAGCTGCCAGTCTTGACGCGCTCTCGCTTGTTGGCAGCCTCAGGAGTCCTCGCTTGATTGGCTTCTCTAACAAGGGATACTCAGTTGCAGCTAGATATCTGCCTAACATTAATCTTCTTCCTTGCTTGGGTAGCAGATGATCGCGTACTTGTGAAGCAGTGACGTCTGTGTCGATAGACCGCCGAACGAGGAAGCAATAGTATTGAACTCGACCTGTTTAACCTGCGGGACTGATCCGTTGGCATCTTGATGCACCATGTAATCAGACCGGAAGAGGCCCAGGTTTTTATGCTGTTCGTGATCAGTTCGGTCGTCTAAGCAAAATGCCTTCGGGGAGAGCTGTTAACATACTTGTACATAGCCTTCCTCCTTGACCCGTAAATGGACCTTCCATAACTCTCTTATGAATTCGTCGCTATCACCGATGCTGCGGATTGTCAATGTTCGTATCCACAGTGAAGCTGACGGTACGTAGAATTGGCCGCACTTACTCCTTGACGATCTGAGCGAGGAAGTCTTCATTTTGACTGATAGACGCATACAGCTCATTATAAGTCTTTTGAACAGCCACCGCCTGGTTGAAGCAGACATCCGGGAATGGGCTAGGAAATAGAGTCACTGGAACAGCAGTGGCGAGAATCCCTGAAGGATCCGCCTCGCTAGGTATGACCGTTGGGGGGGGACGGACAGCCAGGCCATGCGCGACAGCCCAGTCCTTGACGACCTCGGTCAACCGTTCCCCCTCGGAAGGGGTAAGGTCTGGCGGATAAACCCACATCTCTCGCCTATTGTGACTAGAAGTTCTTGTTGCACTTAGGTCAACAGTCGATTGTTACGTCTTGTGATAAGATCCTATGACTGGATTTCTTCGTTGATGTGATGCCAGCTCAGGGTATTAGCTGATGGGCCTGAGTTAACCGGACCACTTCGTTCGGCCGAGATGGGGGGAACCAAGGACTTTGTTAACAAGGGGGACAGACTCAAGACCCGGAGCCATTAGAACCAATTGTGATCTTGCCTACAACTAAGCCCAGGAAGCAAGGCGTAGTCAGACTATAAGAAGGTTCCTCCCTAGTGCTTATAAATCACTTTTATGGTACCTTGACAGAACCGTTTGGAGCCAGAACGATCGGGTAATGACGACTGCGGAGTCCAGATGCAGTGGGCCCACAAAGCCTATTTTGACGACAAAGCTCTGATACATATTTAATGCCAACACTCACGATATGGGTAGTGCATAGATGTATTAATCAAGGATATGAGTGTACCACTTCAACAATTGACGACAAGTATGCCCCTTAGAAGGAGGAGCAGACCAAAGAAGAAACCGTACTATAAATCCGTCTGGCCACGAAACACATCAGCCCCTCCCCCATCCCATCACCCACCTTAAAATAAAGGCTTTATCGATAAGCGGATCAATTGTCATGGTCTCAGCTTGTAATGAAAGCCCTCCCGGGATTTAACTTGTACATCACGTGCGGCGCCTTATTTTTTCCCTCCAATCTATTTTCGTATCGCGTCGCCACCACGACCTTGGGCTTCCCCATGGAGTAACTAGCGCGTAACTTGTAAAAAATGTTGGTTCCAGGTTGACGTCTGCGACGATCCCCTCGGGCCTGGCTGTGAATCAAGTCGCTTTCCCATGCGCCTCCCTACCTTATCATTACTGCTCGCTACTGTTCAGATAAGATATTTCAGCTAAATTAAGGACATGTTTTAGCTGTATCTGATTGAAACATCTACATATGTTACCATTTCCAGAAGAGCCGGCGATCTAGTTACGCATACAAGATATTGTACATATTTACGTTGACATCGGCAACTCGAATGTGTCCTATAGAGACCTGGTCACATATGTACTAATTGAAACCGCCTAGAATCATACCGTCGACCTGCTCCTTCCGAAGTTCGCGATATGACCAAGCTGTATCCCTACCTGTCATATGATTATCCAACCGCCCTCCAACCCGATCTTTAGGTTTCGACCCCTCGTCCACCAAACTCGTGGCTATCAACCTTGAAATTCAATTTTCCAATATCTTTATAACTTGACGAGACGCGTCCTACCGCGTAATTTCGAGACAGAAAGGAAACTGAACGTCTTGCGGACTGAACAGCGAACAAATCGACTTGTACCCACCTATTTGGAGCTATGCTCTTCACGATCCATCCTACAAAGGCGAAGATATTGCGAGTTTCTCAAGGGCTACTCATCTACAATCTCTCGACGGCTGCGAGATCTTCTTAAGGTGAGCCAAGCTTGCTCCCCATCCCTCCTTTCCACATTGCGCACATTCTCAGTCTTGGGACGAAAGTATCTTCATCAAGTCCCTTTTTGCCAGTAGCATCTATATCCGCGTTCGCTTCTTCCATATAGGCACTGCACCGAGGATTCATTGGATGATGCTACTCTTTTACCGAGGACGCGATTCTGTTCATTTCCTTTGAGATTTCGAGGCTCTTTTCCAGCGCTAAAGCCCACAAATACGCAGAACTGTTCCATCTCGTCATATCCTGAGCTTCTGGGATCTCACTCAGCTATCACCTCCATATCACGACCGCACCTGACTTGGGATACTGACAGTTATTAGAAGAGGTTCCCCACGAACTTCTTGCATTCGGCATCAATGAGGTGAATGCCTCAGAAATACCAACAAGATGGATGACCCTTGGGACTGGGACGTCGACAGGGTCGTGCAAGAATTCTGCACCCCAACCCGATCTTGGAGATCCCACAAAGTACCCCCACAACTCCCACCGTCGGATCAGCTTGAGGCATCTCTACGTGAACACGAGGTGGATGGATACATTCTCCTGACCTATACTGACACGACTGATCTTTACCGTGATCTTGGTATCAAGAAGCTCAGCTGGAAAAAGGAATTGGGAAATGCTATTGAGCAGTTCCGCCGGCGCAGCCCGCAATATCAGCGCTATCTACGAGAACAGGAGAAAGGGCCTGAAAATGATGACGTTCCAGAACCACAGCCTCAGCTAGGGGAACCTACTGGTGATCTAGGAAAGAAGAGACTTTTAGGGGAACTTGTTTCATTCGAATCTCTTGGTGACAGCGAGCGAAGAACAGAGCGCATGGGGCCTGCCACTTCACCCAAAAATTTCAGCCTACTCCCTTCTCCCGCCCCAGCTCCGGCCATAGCTTCAGCGCCTAAGCCTCTCAGGCCGGAGCCTCTTAGCACTGGCGAGCCGGCTCCGAAGAAACGGCGAATCGCCCCCACAACCATCACGACCGATGCCGATGTGAATGCGATACGCGATATACCAACCGCAGCGGACGAGATTTCAGGAGTTTCGCCCGACCTTTCGGCACCGCCTATCCCAGCTGTTGACCCGTCCGAGGCCTATCTGGGAATGGATGCCGTGACTAGAATCGATATCGCTGACTTGGATTCCCCCATCGTGGACAGCCCCTTGACTCAAGAAGATAAGAGTCTTAGTTTATTCCACAGCAGCCACTTGCCTCGAGGGCGGCGCCTGCAAGTGCATCGACTATACAAACGCCTCTTGTTGCCAAGGCGAAGCCCCGCTAGGCTGATCCCAACCAAGCCGGACACAGTGTTTGGCGCAAATGATCCGAACCGTGATGAAGTACTACCTCTATACGGAGAGTCAGACAGCGAGTATGACTCGGAGACCTGGGAGGAAATGGAGGCTGAGACCGGCGAGCAAGGGGCTGTCGGCACTGATGCTACCGGCCTTGAGACCGATCAAGTCAATTCCATCATAGATGAGGAGATTCAACGCTTGGTGGATAAATGGAACGAACATAGACTTCCGAAGCTTGTCCGCAGCGCCTATAAAGTGTGGAATCAGCCCCGAAGACGCGGTTATCTAAGACTTGCGATTGACAATGAGCGGCGACTCGTTCACGCTCTCGAGACGCGGATTACGAAGTATCGCGAGAAGATACTAGAACAACAATTCTACAAGGAAGTGGAAGTCCGACTGATGTCTCGCATTATGGAGCAAACTGTTGACGAGAAGCAAACAGCTTCCTGGAAAGTTGACATCATGTCCTCTGAAAAAGAACCGCCGAAACCCGCACCCATACCTCGGAGCTCGGTCAGGAAGCCGCGCAAGCCTAAACGTGTGGGTGACGACGGCTCGGAAATCTTGACGAGCGAGTCCGATGAAGACGGCTTGAATGGCTTCATCGTCGACGATGACATACCTTTGTCTGATGATGTTCCTCTCCCTCCCGGTTCTCCGATGGACCTATCTGTCCATGACTCTCCACAGAAAGGAAACAGCATTGCCAATGGAGTTAAAGACCACGCCATGGATCAGCATGACCTGGAGGATGCTTCTGAACTAGCGCAATCTGACAAAGCACTTGCTCCTGGTGTTCCCAGCAATCCGCGAACGCCTTCAAAAAACCGGCAAACACAAGTGCCCGTCATCGATCTTACTACCACCCCCGAACAGAGGCTCGGGCCTGGGCCCCAGGATGGCTCGACAGTCATACGCGAGCGGCGCAGTTCGACTATCCGAATCAAGGTGCCCAAGGCGGAGATGGGAAGCGCCCAGTCTTCATCTAAGAGACACAAGTCTAAGTATACTTCGTCATTGATCATGAGTATTGATGATTTGAGTCAGGTTGAACAAATAATTGCTCAGCAACTTAAAAGCCTCGGTCCAAATTTTCTCTCGTCTATATTTACGCTTGCCTCAGAAATGAAACCGGAAGAGATCTGGAAGGATTTTATTCTGCCCGCCCTCGAGGTTCCAATGTTCCCCCGAGGGCCCTATACAGAAGAGGAGATGGACGTAGTCGTCGCCTTTCGAATCCTTCGCCTCTTTGATGTATGGCTGGGAAAAGAAATTCGCGGTTTTGGCCACTACAAGCGGCTAAGTGATGGGGAGAAGCGGAAGATTATGGAAGACGGAAAGATAACACAGGAGGAATTTAGCCGATTCATCAATTTTCTAGAGAGGGTCGGTGCCCGCTTCGAGGGTTGGTCTAAGGTCAAACTCCGAAAAAAGGACGAAAAAAGCGACGACCTACAATCGGCTACAGCAGCTGACCATACAGCAAGTGAAACCAATCCAGACTTCGACGATTTTAATATGGCAGAAGATGATATAGATGGCGAGGTCGCCGATGGATCCCCCTCTAAGAAGCGCCGCCCCAAGATCATCCGTAACCGAGAGGCTCAAAATCTCCGAGAGATAGAGCGAGTGCTGGCGCAGGAACAGGAAGCGAGGAAAAAACAACTGCGAGCTAATTTGGAGCGACTCGAGGCTTCAGGTGTCATGATGGGTAGTCAACGAGCGATGATTATCAACGAAAGCAAGGAAGAAAATCAGGGCTTCATCTATGTCCACGATGAGATCGCACCCCGTATCAAAGAGCATCAGGTGGCTGGGGTCCGATTCATGTGGGATCAAGTCGTTTCAAAATCAGGCACAAGGCAGGGGTGCTTGCTGGCTCATACCATGGGCCTCGGAAAGACTATGCAGATCATCACGCTGTTGGTAGCCATTTCCCAGGCTTCCGCGTCCGAGGACGAATCGATCCGTTCACAGATCCCAGACGAACTTCGGGAGTCCAGAACTCTCATTATCTGCCCGCCGGGTCTTGTGAATAACTGGCTAGACGAGATGTTAGTCTGGGCACCGGAGGACCATAATCTTGGTCAATTTTTCAAGATCGACACAGCCATCCCAATCCCCGAGAGGCCAAAACTTGTTCAGAGGTGGGCTCAGGACGGAGGCGTGCTTGTCCTTGGCTATCAACTTCTGAAAACCCTCATGAACGATGAACGTCTTCAAGACATCCTACTTCAGGCTCCCAACCTCGTCATTGCTGACGAAGCACACTACATGAAGAATCCGGCGTCTAAGACACACATTGCGACGGCCAATTTCGAGACTCAAAGCCGAATCGCTTTGACTGGTTCGCCCCTGGCGAATAATGTGGAGGAATACCATTCTATGATCAATTGGGTTGCTCCGAACTACCTATCCGACCTGCGGGAGTTTAGACAGGATTATGCCCATCCGATCCGAGACGGGCTTTCGGTTGACAGCACTGCTTACCAGAAGCGAAAGGCTATGTCGAGACTGCACGCCCTGAAGACGACTGTTGGCCCAAAGGTGCACCGCCTGACGATCGCTACATTGAAGAATGATATACCCCCAAAGACCGAATTCGTCCTCACTGTGCCCCTCACCCAGATTCAGAAACAAGCTTACGAGTCTTATGTGGAATCATCTCAAGGAAGGTTCGCCGTCGCAGAGAATGCTACTACCAAGATATTTGCTTCGCTTAACACCCTTGGGCTTCTCTGTACCCACCCAAACTGTTTCTTGAAGTTCCTGGAACAGAAAGGAACTACTAAGAAGGGTAAACCAAAGAGCGACGAAGAATCCTCCGTTTCGCTGCCTCCTCATCTCGTTAGTGACCAGATTTCATTACTGCGCAAGACGAAAGATATCGATCGGTTGTTCCATTCTTGGAAGATACCCATGCTCACCGCAATACTGGATGAATGTCGGCGTGTGGGCGATGCCGTGCTTGTCTTTTCCCAGTCTATTCCGACACTCGACTACTTGGAGAATATTCTCCGAATGCAGAAGCGGACTGTACAGCGGCTAGACGGAAGCACAGCTATAGGCAGCCGCCAAAACATGGTCAAGGAGTTCAATCGGAATGGTACCGAGGTCTTTCTTATTTCGACGACCGCTGGTGGTGTCGGGCTTAACATCACCGGTGCGAACAGGGTGATAATATTCGACTTCAAGTTCAACCCGCAGCATGAACAACAGGCGGTCGGGAGAGCGTACCGCATCGGTCAGACCAAACCAGTATTTGTGTACCGCTTCGTAAGCGGTGGCACATTCGAAGAGACTCTGCTTAGCCGGTCAATCTTCAAAATGCAGCTGGCTGACCGAGTCGTCGATAAGAAAAATCCAATTCCCAAGGCCTCGCATTTCGGAGAGCTCTTCAAGATGCCGTTTGAGCCTGAGCAAAAAGATCTATCCCAGCATCGTGGCCGTGATACCGTAATTGATCGTCTCCTTGACTCAGAACTGCGAGCTGGCCTGAGATCAATCATACTCATGGATACTTTCCAGGAGGAGTCGCTCGAGGACTCGAAGCTAAGCGCAGACGAACGCCAAGAAGCGGCAATGCTAGTCGCACAACAAGAAGCACGCAGAGCTGGCAAGCCTTGGCATCCAGCTCCTTCTGTCATCCAAGAACATGGGGTGGGTTTAGGACACTCAGAGCAGATGGTCTGCGAGAGTGGGATTGCCAGTGGACCTACGCCAGCCGCAGTAGCCGCTCCATCAGACAGTCGGGCCTCTCCTCGTAATACGGTGACTCCACCTCAAAACACCGCAGCGACGCCGGCTCTTCCGGCGCAGGCTAAAACTGTGCGCCCCGAGCAGCCGAGCCTTGGTCAGCACCTACAACCCACAATGGGTGCTTCAACCGGCATACGCAATGCAGATAACATCCCAGGACGTGGAGAAGCTAGCCAAGCCACCAACTTGAGTGCAAATGCTTTCAATGCCGAGCTTAAGCGACTATTCGAGATTGATGCTATTATTCCTAACGTCCAAGAGAAGAGGCGGCAACTAGCCCAGGCGGTCGTCACCTCAGTCGAGGAACAGGAAAACCAGAGACCTTTCGACGAGCAGCGCAAAGCCAAATGGGCAATCGTGGAAGCTGCGAACTCCCCACGCTTCGTCGAAGCAGTAGATCGAGGTCTGCTTACTCCTCAGCGACTGGCCACGATGGACGCTGCGAGTGTCGAAGCGAGGCGCCAACAGTTTGACGCAATGTCAGGTGAAGACTGGACAACCTTCATAGCCGAAGATTCTCGCAATGGGGATCCAGAGGTACGCAAGCCCACGATACAGCCCCACGACAATATCTAACACACAGAAACAGCACCTCCAGGATGCACTCCGAAAGATGGCGTCCACGCCTGAGAGAGACTCTGAATCGTCGCGAAAGTCACATCGGATGGACGACGTCTTAGCCCTACGAGCCGTAATGGAGCGCAGGCAGTCTAGCAAACCGTCACCTGCGAACGGCAGCAATCCCCGATTACCCGGCTGGGCTAAAAAGGCAGTCGCGAGCCATGGTAAGCAGGGTCGCATTGCACCGCCTTCGGAGCCTATTCAGTCCCCGACGAATTCGACGACGACGCCGCGTCCACTGCCACGTTCTCCTTTCACCTAATGGCATGACCACCGCTTTGCAGACAACGCATCCGAATGCATACCGACCGGCTCCTCGCTATTAAGTTTCTTCGGCTCATTTCTTTCCATTCCCGTACTCGCGCTGATGGTCATGTGTGGTCGGCGTTTTCGGTAGTCTTGCTGCTTTCATCGTCTGTTTTTGAGATACCCAACCAAGACTAGGCGGCTATGGTGGCAGTGGAGACAGGGCTGCTGTCTTTTTCTGTGTTATACAGATATCTACGAGCAGGTACCGAAGGATGAAAAAAATACAAGGGTGACTGAGCGCTACCGGACACCCGGAAAGGGATATTGAGACGAAGCAGGAAGTGCATATATAGGCAGGATCTCCGATTTCTGAACGGGACTACAAACTGGAAGCTGGGTCTTAGATAGCCCCTAGTTAGCTCGTGATACTGCAGAAAATCAAGATTTGCACAGACTTGAAGCTTCCCTGCTTGATTCTCGAACGTCGGAATGGTTTGGTTACATTAATCTGAACGTTTGCCCCTTGGAGCCATGATGCTGAGTCGTTTTTGAATCTGAAGACTAAGAATCAGTTTTGGCAAGATCGCTTGGTACCGAGTAGGATGCACACCAACCAGTCCGATCCGCCTGAACGCCGTCGTAGCCGAACCCACTCCCGTTGCTGTGCGGATGATGTGCGCTGCCCGACGCTACTTAGGCACGTTAAGGGAGTCGAGACGGCTCAACTTGGGGTTTCTCCTTTCCATGGCTAGACAGGGTTTATGCGCGTAGTGCACCCCAAACCCCTATATGATACAGGCTTTACGACAACTGCAGATCTAGTATTATTAGTAATCACGATGTTCCGACAATAACTCACGTAAAATTCTTCCACCACTACATAGGATCTCAGGAAAGCGGCGCGGTAACGTATAAACCAGAGCGGCAAGTCCAATCCCGCGCGTTGGCCGTGTCCTCGTTTGAATGAATATCGGGGTGCGTATACATACTCTGGAACCACAGGCATGTCGCTGGCGATGGACGGATAGGCGTTTCTTAACTTATGGTCCCAAAATCAGAACAAATCACAGTGAAATCAGGCTAGCTAGTTCATGTTGCAGTTGTGCATATGAAAGCTCACTAAAGCCCGAGTCTATACTATAAAGACCAAGGGAACCATTGTGATCTATTATATGGCAACTCCAAAACTTCCAGCCCTTTATAATTGGTGACGGGCTACTATACCACATTATGGCCTCCTTTTAAGTTCCCTGAGTTTGAGTACCTAATATTTAAGTTGCACTGCGGCTTCGGGCCGAGAACCTAACTCAACGTGTTCCGTAGGTATTAAACATAACTTCAAAGGCATATGTTTCTTTAGTATGTATAAGTTGTCATTCAAGCGCTACTGGTATAGTAAATACGACGAGTTGGCCGCCGTATTGCTTTACTAACAGGGGTTCGTGCAGGCGGTTATACAAGTTGCACTTTGCGCAAGTAACATGCGGGAACAACCATAATTATTACGTATTATATTGCTACACCTCGTAATTAGACCTCATAATCTTTGGTAGAACTAAGACTTAGCAGCTGAACAATAGCTAGGTCTTGGCTCAAATAGATCAACCCCTAGCCGGGACTAGTTACAGCCACCTTCGGTATCGCCCTCTCACAGCTACAGCTCTATTTCCATGTATTTAAGGACGCATCATTACCTTCTTTATTTTAGCTAGGACCTTTTGGAGGTCAGCCTGATAAATCCACTTCTTCAGTTGCAAATGCTTCAGTGTGGGATGCCAGGGTCTCATCGTTCTGTTTATTTACTGTCCGGTCCAAACACTGGAAAGATAATACGTCCTCGGTATTCGAAAAAGTTAATAGTGGAATCATGCAAACGCCCGTTTTTTCCATTGCGAGTGTTACGTGCGCATCATCGACGCATAAAATAAGCTATGCTTGAAAAGATGATCGCGACTAATCGTTAAAACAAAGATCGTCCCTTGTACAGCCGGAATACCGAATAAGCTACGACGCCAGATACAGAGAAGATTCCCAGCCAGACCTGAGCCAGTCTCCTGAAGACACCCTTCGCATATCTCGCCGCTGCGTCCGTATCGTTGGCCCTGGGGAACGGCTCGTCCGGCACGGGAACTCCTAGGAACTCGCAGAGCGGCGCCCAACCGTCGCCGAGCTCCATCTCCAGGAGTTTCTCCTTGGGCACTATCGACCGGACCCAGTTGTTATGCGCCAGCAACTGGTCTAGATAAAGTTCAGTCTAAGGCCAACAACAGACATATGTAAACAGGGTAAGAGGCGATGGGCGGGAAGGCTACTCACTGGGATTGACGCTGTTATCCGCATCGTCCCGCTGCTCCTTCGGGACTTTGTACCTCTGGGCCGACTCGCTGAAGCGGTGGATGAAGGTGGGAAGCCACCGCCAGCCCGGGACGGGCCACATGACGTACGGCAGCCACCAGATGCTTACGTGCTTGCCGAGCCCCTCGATGCTGCGGGCCCACCTCTCCGGGTCCCTGTCCACGAGCACGACCCTGGCCTCGGGGTACAGCTCCATGAGCTCGGGGATGAAGTCGATGGTAGGCAGGTCGGTGGTGCCGACGAAGCCTGCCGTCGCCCGGCGCACGCACTTCAGCGTCTCCTCCCTGTCGCCGCGCCGCTTGGCCTCGTAGGCCTCGATCCACGCCTTGCAGTATGCTTTTCCGAGCGGTGTTAAGTCAGTTTTGATGACGATGAGGTCAAGGAGGACGAAGACAGCGGCAGACGTAAGTTGGAGGGAAAGGAAGACGGGCACGGGGTATGCTCACCATCCGACCCTTCCAGGATCTGGGTGCCGCCGTGTATTACCGGGCCGTTCAGGAGCTTCGTCAGAGCCATCTGCATGGACACCGTGCCCGTGCGGGAGTATCCCGCCCCGATCACCTGGATTCTCCGCGACGGGTCCGTCGGTACGGATGCGGCCCCGCCCATGACGACAAGATCTGGATACAAGTTACACTAATTACAGGAAGAGTCCAGTAAAGTCAGGTTGGCTAGTACCTAGGTGGCTGTTAGTGGTACGTGGCACAGGAACGAGTTAGGACAATAACGGAGCCAACGTCGCTCCGAAAGGACACCCATTAAGCTTATATAAGGACGTGTAACAAAGCGCAATTTCCCGGCCCTGACTTAGCGACCTCTGCCTTGTTCGACCCGGGAGTTATTGTTAACATCGGCTAGCTCTAGGCTCAGACATTCCGCAGGAGCCTTACTAAGAATGGTCATTCATCCCGGATCTCGGCGACCGCTGACAGCGGGGTCGAGACGCTTTCCTGCCCTTGACCTTGAAAGATCCATCAATCCTGCATCACAGTTGCGGAACGCGCAGTTAAGTCTTGAACACTCGGGAGATTCGGAATTGAGGATCCCCATCTCCAAGATACTAGAGTGACGAGTCTATGAAGTCGCAGTTTATAACCGCATACACCTTTTTTTTACGGCTTCGTAACTAGGAACTCTGACAAGTTCCGGTACCGTGGCAACTCAAATACAGGACTAAATAGCGGCTATCGGAGAATGTTGCCATCTGGCTAACCGATGTTGCAATGCCCTGCCTTGTCTCACCTCATACATAACCTAATAAAGCAAGCTGTCCGTTAGTCCCTGTCAGATGCTTCTTATTGGTCGGTGAGTCTTAAAGACCCCCCTTTGCACTGGTCAATTGCACTTCGCCGAAAAGCCCGGTCTATGACCAATCACCGCGATCGAATGCTATACTTAATAACTTTAGGTGGCATTCACTGTAGTCAAGACCGTCGGATTGCAGGAATGGGGCGCACTACTAATGGTCTGCTGCTACAATAACTTCAGAGGGATCGAACTGCTGCTCCCTTTAGTCCTTCCATTGTGTGTATATAGTGCTGTAACTATGACTGCAAAGCCTCCTTGGGATGGTATACCCAATTATATGATAAACCACGGAGCCGGCCACCCGCTTCGGACACCATCAAGAAGTTGAAGTAAAACCGTCCCCGCACGTTTTATTGATCGGCACCTGAACGCCTTTTAAGGTCATCCTCACGGCAGCGCGCTATTCTCCGCCCTCTGATGAAGTGCAGGCAAGGATTAGCCCGGAACGTACATTACACGCTGTAGAACCCTTTTCGACACGTCCCTACCAAAAAAGATGACTATTAAGATGCCAGGTCGGGTTTGGTTTAAGCACCTACTCCTCACCATTCTGCGCGCTTATACGGCCTCTTTCCCATCCGTTCCGCACCCACCCTGCCCTGTCGCGTTCTATCCTATCCTGCCCCACCGTCTGCTCACCAAGCCCAGAGCACCTTGTGGTGCAGGGCGCGGCTGCCGAGCCTCTCGTACTCGAAGGGCGAGATCCACGAGTCGTTGACGGGCAGCTTGGCGAAGACGCTGGCGCCCTTCCAGACGACCACCTGCTCGTCCATGTCGCGGGCGCTGCGGCTGACGAGGATGCGGTCCGACAGGTCGGGCCGCCGCCCGCGCAGCCGCTCCTCGAGCACGGCCGCGAAGTTGGGCGTCTTGGACGCGCCTCCGACCACCATGATCGACCCCAGGTAGTCGCGCAGCTTCTTGTCGTCCCCCCGCGCCGCGTTCTGGATCGACGTCAGGATCGCGATGTCGAGAGGCGCCACGGGAAGCACGGCGTCGCGCTCCGCCGCCATCGACTTCGCGCTGCGCGCCGCCGAGTCCACGAAGATGCCCGCTGGCGGTTGCTGTTGCGAGGGCGTCGGGGCCGGGGAGGCACCGTTGCGCTGCGCCTGCGGCGTCGGCGCTGGACTGCCGGTGCCGTTAGCGCCGCCACCTCCTGAGAAGTGAAAGGTTGGTGGCGGGACGGGTGTTGAGATCCCCTCGGGGGCGGGCGATGGAGCGTTGGAGCCGGCGGGAGTGCCGTTGAGGTCGCCGCGCGAGAGGAAGTTGAAAGGCTGGGACTTCTCCTTGCTCGGAGTGGCGAGGTTGGGGTCGGACGGATGGAAGCTGTTGGTAGGGGCCGCATTGGACGCCACCGACGGCTTGATGAGGGCCAGGATGGCAAACTGCGCCATCGAGGCCGGGTCGTCGGGCATATCGACGTCGTAGGCATTGTAGGAGCGGTCGATCAGCTTGCGGCGCCCCCGCAACTTAGCCGAATTGTCGAAAATGGCCGGGTCGTAGAAGCCCATGGGCGCCAGAATCACCTCGTCGTACGTCTTAAATTGGTATTTGTAAGTCGGTTTATTTGGTGCCCTGACGTGGAACTGGTACAACTGGACCGATATGTCAGCCTGCGACAGTGTGCAGTGCTTGATCTTCAGCTCTTCGGCCAGAAGGAAGTCGTATCGCCGCTGTAGGTTAATCTCTTGGTAGGGAAAATTATCGTAGAGCATCATCTTGATAAATGTTTCCGTCACGTCCCAGCCGCCGAACTTCAGGTTGATCCGCGAGTCCTCCATAACCAGCCCGTCTTCCACGCATGCGATCGACGTCTTCTGCGCGCCCACGTCGACGACGCATGCCTGTGTATAGCCGGCGCCGAACGTTGCGGCCATACTCTCCTGTATGAAGCATATCCTGCTGAACTCGAACCAGGTCATGCAAGACCTGAGGACCTGCTCGACGTATTTCTTATCGTAGAGGTCGGGAATGACGAAGACGCAACTGTAATTCTTCCAGGCACTATTCCTAGTCAGACCCAGCTCCCGCCTTATGGCTTTGTCCAGCAGAGTCTCGAAGTCGTCCCAGAGGTGTTCAGCGGTCGGGTATTCGTCTTCATTCATCCACCCATTCCTTATCGGCCACCACAGTTTGAACTTCGGGTTCGAATCGTCAGGAACACGGAGCGCGGCTTGGCCGATGAAACATGATGCTGCCGAGTTAGGATCCTCCAAGCTTTCAACTTCAGTCCAGTCGATCTGGAGAGGGTCGTTGTGTTTTGGGATCTCTTCCGGCTCCGTTCTTCTATTGTAATTGACCACCAACTCTTTCGAGTTGGGTAGAACTTTGCGCTTGTTGGCTCGCATATCAACCTTCAAATCGTTACACATCTTCTGGTACTTCTTTGACCACTCTTCGCCATGCTGCTCGTCCGTAGTCTTGCCCTCGAATTGGCGCCGCGGTAAGGCTTCGTGGATTTCTGACTCGGTCTGGGGAAATTTGGTGGCGAGGGTCATGGGTATCGTCTTGGGTAACGCATCGCTTGCAAACCCTATTCTCAGATTCTGACTTCCCGGATGTATGACGATGATTTTAGAAGGGTCCATCCCGTCCGTAACGGTTGAAGCTCCATCATCAGCCTGGGAATCGGCAAGGGGTAATGGGACTTCGGCATGCCCATTGCGCGCGAGCGCTCGATCGCGGTCCTTCGCGCTCTGAACAAGTCGATCTCGATTCGCTTCGGCTTGCAGTCGGAGTGCCAGTATTTGGTCATCGCGCTTCATATAATCCCTGAGAGAGTCGGATAGTCAGCCTCGCCGTCGCATGGCATCACGGAATCAACACGGCGGGTGATATTCATACGTATAGTAGTTCTTCTGGTTTATGGGAGTGACATCGGGCCAACTCGTCTGCTTCATGCCATTGTCGGTCCGTTCCAGTCCTTAGTGGGGGGATGGCGTTAGTACCATGCGCTACGAGGAGCTCATAAGGTAGACAAACCTTCCCGAAGGAGGACGCGCTCGCTGACTTTGCCGACCATCGCTGCGGCTCATATAGACGGACACAGATACTCTAGATGCAAGGACGACGAATGATGAATGGGGTGCGTTATGTGCGGGGGCGTGTCACATATTTGTCGGCTCTAGAGTAACCCAAGATTCATCGATTACTTAGGGAGGTACTGGTCAATGATGTTTGGTGGCATTGGAATTTGAGGCTCTTCTCTAGTCCTTGCAGGTCATCGTCTAAAGTTACGCACCTGCGCGGCAGCACGTGTTACATACAGTACATACAGTAGCCTTAGCGTGCACGTCAGGTAGCTACCGCTCCTGCACCTACTAGAGAGAAACGTTATACCAATCTTGGGTTAGCGTTTCGGGGCTCAATCAACGATAAGGATAACGATAGCTCTAACTCTAATCGGTTACTTATATCTACGAAGCAACAATGTGGAGCAAGGTAGGTAGGTAACTTGGGCAAAGGCCAGAACACCTATTGAACGTGGCATTCCTCTCAGCCCGGGACCACTCGAGGAATGAATACACCTGTTGAATAGTGTGGACTAATTGAAGAAGAAATTCTGGGCCCGGGTGGTTCGAATACTGTACATTATGGCCGTAATCCCCGTAGCCGAAACTAAGTGACAAAGGTCTCTTTAAGTTTCTGTGTTCGTCAAGTTGACTGCTTCCACCTTACAGGCCGTCCACTTATGCGATGTCTTTCAACGAGACTGTCACACAAAGGAAAACTCAAAGTGGCTTTAAGGTGATACAAGCTATAACAACCTTAGTTTACCTTTTCATGTTATTACCAGCATTTTTGACTCCTAAGTCACAGACAAAATATGCACCTTAATATAGGCGCTCGTTTGGCTAAAGTCACCTGACGGCCTATGACGTCGGTATTCTCTTCCCTGTACTGCTTTCTCGGCCTTCCATACACTTTACATACACTGTATGTAGGCAGGCAAGAAGCCACGACACTCACAAATTGGACAGCCAGTGCAAAGACGCCCTTTACAGATAAGGACTCGGATATAAGACAACGAACATCTCGACACAGACGCTGTCTACCTTACTGTTCTGAATAGAAACTTTTAGTCTAGGGTTTCTCGGCCTCGAATTATTTACACAACAGCCCTCATTTCTCGTGGTCATCATGCCAGTTACAGTCTTCACTAACAGCCCTATTGCTGCGAAGCCTTCTGGGGTCACCCCTCAGACCGCTGCTCCCGCAGGATCCTCACCGTCAGGTACTGCACCGCCGACTACAACCGCAGCCTCATCGACCTCCTCTACAGGGCCATACCCGCCGGCGCAGCCAGGTGCAGCGCCGTCGCTTCCCACTCCTACGGCCACCACTCAAGCTTACACACCTCAACCAACGTCTACCTCGGCAGCAGAGAGTGGTGGTCCTCCACCTCCACAGCCAGGAGCTGTTCCTGTTCCTCCAGGAGCAGCCAGAAGTACAATCCCGCCGCCCCCCAAGGTAGGGGAGAAGTACCAACCACCACAACCCCAGCAGGGCACATCACCGTCTGCGACGACACCATACCCCCCGCAGATGTCCATTCCGGCGCCGACTGCGCGCTATCCAGCTCAGCAGCAGGGGACATACACGGCGACAGGACCGTCCTCCACGCAAAACGACCACCAGGGACCCATCACCACTACGTTTGCAGGTTACGGGGGCCAAAACTTACAGCACCCTCCGGGGTATCACCAGAACGCGAATGCCTCAGAGCTGGACAGGTACCAAAACGCGGCGATCCAGCGCAACAACAACGCTGGAGGGGGAGGGCAGCAGCCCGAAGGAGGGGTGTGGGATGCTGCGAAGAAGTGGGCCCAGGCGACGGGGGAGAAGCTTGCAGCGGCTGAGAACGAGGTCTGGAAGAGGATCAACAAGGAGTGACTACTGCTCGGGGACTCCCGCGTGTGCGCGTGTGCGGGCTTGACAAAAATAGCAGCAGAGCCAGAGTGAGCTGCCATTCGGAGACTCAGCTGACCGCCAGGGCTGCGGCCACGATGGCAAAGTGGCTGCTGTGCTGAAATTAGGCGAGCTTATTGAATCTTACTATCTTGACGCCTGAACTCTTTGTGACCGCAGTGTACAATAGGCTACATGCTCTGTGGGTTATCACATACTTTAAAGTAATCTATCAGCGTTTTGTTGCTACAAACCAGGCAGGCCTCGCATCTTCTTTCAAGACCAGCATGGCTCAGCTCGACTCGCGGTATGTGGGCTGTCTATAGTGACACAGAGCGGGCAAAGCCTCCATTAGACTTCTAGTATGCCTCCTCGGCATCCGGACATATTCACTTATGACCGGAGCCGTGTCTTCAGTGCTCGAAGGGATGAGGAACAAGAAGCCCGCTCAGCTGGGGTCTGTCTCCAAATAGGATCAATACGTTGGCAACTGGGTGACTTCTTATCAAGGTGCTATACGCGTAGTTTCTTCTCTGCGATGCGCCCCGCGTCTTCGGTAGCCAAAGGGGTATAAGAAAGGTGAGACCAGGTACAGGCATTATGTGGCAACCAACCAGAACTTGCTCGACCCTCAGCTGCCTATATGCTTGACATCTCCTAATGGTGTGAACGGCGCGTTCGGTAAAGGGGATTTATCGGGGAAAGGAAGCACAGCATCGTTATACCCCGGCCCCCCCCAGAGGATGGTGATTGGTTTAAGTTCCAGGTAATGCGATTGGGCAGGGCTTCTCCGCTATTTCCGGAATTCCCTGTAGGAATGCCAGGAGGATATTTGTGGTGGGATATCATATCATCGAGTCTTTCAGTTCTCCTCCAATGACTTGCCTACCGACCTACCAGCCTACCTGACGCCTAGCTTACCCGTCCAGCCCATCACAGGCTATACCGGCCGTAGCTTAGCTAAAAAATCAAACATGGCGACGGGCGGATAAAACGAAACTTCCACGGTAGGAACACGCCGAACCATGGGCCCGGTGGACATGCAATGCGTGTCGGTCGGTCGGTCGTCTACCCTAGACAAGCCATCCGCGCTGGCGAGCGACGCAAAGACGCACACATCAACCTGGTTTCCCGTTTCTTGACTATAGGGCTATTAAACAACTTTTGGCGTGGCCGCCATACCCCGAAAAGAAAAAAAAGGCATACACGTATCCTGACGGATCCACCCTCTTGGTGTGAGATGGGTATGATTTTTACCGGATTGTGGCTGCGTGCCTGCATGAGGACTGTATTCTCCTGTGCCTACGTAAACATGCCATGGCAGACCCTGTATCGGAAACGTTATGGTATTTCTATTTAGAGACACGTCTCCTTGTTTCTCGAACTGACCGGTGATTTACGTGGAGCTCCGAGTGGGGGATAGGACAAGGTCAGCCAAGAGAGGAAGAGCGTTCAATATATATGTTACCCAAAGGGGGTCAGCATCGTCATGCGAAAGAGAGCCACAGCCGCCCTACATACTAGGTAGGGTTCCCGCAGCGAGGCGGCCGCCCCCGGAAAAATGAATCTAGATCCCGTAGAACGATTCATCGAAGCTGTGGAAGGAGGAGGACTGAAGAAAAACCCCCTGGCCGGCCGAAACGCGCCGTTGGGTTAACGGTCACGGTGACTCGGGCGTTCTCGAAATGCACATTATGCATTCTGCTGCAGCAGCATGGGCGACGTCCCCTTTTTTACATACTACCTTACTTGGCTACTTACCAACGAACAACATTATCCACCAAAATGTGGTTGGTTACACGGACTATACGCTACTGTACGTCAACTTACTGGTCATTTCTATAAAAAGAAATGGGAGATATTATGCAAGCATTCATCTAACCCGCCCGTTCCCTTTCTAAATTAAAAACGCGATCGGACTGTCTAGATCTTCATACAGATGTACCCCTCATCAGCCTTGTCTGCCAGAATATGTACCAAAGTCCGGAATTAGCTCTTGGCACCAACGCACCGAATAGGAAGCTGTCCGCGTCCCACACGGTTCCTCCGCTCACGTGACTCAGAGTCCTCCGAAAATGAGGAAGTTATTAATATACCAATCAATGGAGAACAGTAGTACGCATGGCTGACTGCCTGTCTACGAGAAATAACAGCAGAGCCGTCTTGGGGAGTGGCGGGTGACAAGTCTTGGACGTCTGAATACCTATGTACGTACTAGCAAGGATGAACGAAGAATATAGTAACACCAGTGCGCGGCGCGTGCCGCCAAAGAATTCTCCGCTGACGTGGATGCCACGGGGCGCTATGCGGCTGTGATCCTGTTTGACAGCTCGACAACGGCCACTATCAATATTGGGCTTGCGCACGTCCGTTGAAATGAACCATGAGGTTCTGATATCTCTTTTGCCTCATGGTCCACTGTCGTCCTCAAAGCTCAGGTCTTATTGAATCCCCCCGTACGTATACCGTTACCATGACCTCCTCAGCCCGATGCATCGAAACTTCGAAGCTCGAGGGGGGCGGGCGCACGCTGTTGGCGTGTCCATCGTCCGAGATTCAGCCGTTCTGGTTAATACCTACCCATATCTCTTACACGCCCCAGCATCGCCGAACATGAACGAGATATCTCTGCCTACTAGGTAGGTATCCATATTTAGGCTTGCTAGGCGGGCTTGTCTTGGCAACCGTTTCTTCCTTTAGTCGGGTAATTATAGGGACGCAGAAGTTGCTGCTAAAACAACGTTGGGGAAACATCTCACGACAGGGTACATATGAAGTAAAACAAGACGAGCATCCAACCGTTTGAGTTCCGAGAAAACATTCCATTCCCCACAGCAATTGTGCCCTGGGTTATTTTCGATTGCGTCTTCGGTTTCTCCCAGATTATCAACTCAGGATGGATGCTTGTTTCCGATATACCCATCTAACTCTATCCCGAGCTAGACTCAAAAGCCAGCTTTGCATTTGCTCGCGTCAATTGGATTGTATGCAGTTCCCGAATGATATAGCCGATTGAGATCAATGGTACCTCGCCATCCATAGTGGGGTCAGACTCTCCAGGTGCATAGGTGGGTATGTGGGTGCCTGACTACCCGGAGCTCTAGACTGTTAGACCATCTTGGCAGGGGCCCTTGATGTGCGTTTCAAGTTCGTTAGAGAATCCTTGTTCCTGCAGCAGCCCAATCAGAACCCCGCTACTGCCTTGAAGAACCGGCTTCTCAAACGCGACTAATGTAAAGCAAGTTGACGACGTCTTTCTGGGATTCTGGGTGGACGTACCCGGGCGCCGACACTTGACAAATGACAACATTCAATGATAGCGCAAGAATTTGGTTCAATCGATTGTTCGCCTCATACCAAAAGCTGACTTGTTGAGCATGGTCCAAGCCAACCTCGACATGGAGTTAAACTGCTCCCAATCGGACCCCTCCATGGCTCCCAGTCGATCATAAGTGGTCTATCCGGGATGGTTCGCGGCGTTTGTTTTACCCTCCATCGTAGTTTACCTGCGTAGCTACTTCATACCTGGACTATATGACCAAAGTCTCCATGGGGTGTGAGGTTCGCCTATTGGTTATGCCACCATCTTGTCTCCTCGATCCGCCCAGTCGGCAAATTGGCCGGCTTCCAAGATTGTTTCTACCGCAACCGTACACTCAACCTCTGCCTAGCTGCGTAGCCATTCAACGAAGTCTAACATTAAATCGACTCCACCACAGCCGTCTTGTCTCAGCGTCAACGTCGTCCCCCGGCTATTCTGCCGTCAGAGTATCATGCCTGGTATGGGTTGGCAAGCAACGCCTCATTCTTTTTGAAGCACTCTGACGGGGTAGTGTACGCATCTGCATGCCGCCGTTCCCCTTAGAGACTACGAACCAGTCTCACCATTGCTACCTCAGCATGACAAATCGTGACCGACTGGGCCGTGATGCATCTAATCCTCTTACACGCGTTGTCTTCGGTAGTTCGGATAGACTGCCCGACTGCACAGCCTCTGTGAAGAAAACCTTCTAGCGGACGTCGCATCGTCTTTCGTAGTTGATGACTCTCGATTGGTCGAAAGTCCGGCTCTAGCCCAACAGGCGAAGAAGTTGTACCGAATGTGATATTCTGCTACCAGACCCGGCGATCCTAGATCATCGCATCGCCCTGTTCCTCTGGGGGAAATCTATGTTAGTGCTCCAGTTTCCTTGCTGCAGGTCAGAATTGGCTAGTTACGCACAGAAGCTGCGCATCACCCATAATACGCTACGTATGTTTCTATAACACAAGATTTAAAGTCTATGTTATTACTGGCATCCGGAACTTACCTTCTCCAGATCGACGTATCCGGGCCACTCTATGTCGCGGTAGTGTCATACAATTTCGAATAATGCCCGATGGGCCGATGGTGAGCTAGCCCAAGAGATCTCTCTAGAGCAAGACTGTTATTCGTTGCGGCGGCCCATCCATATCCCGTCCCCGTGCGTCATCTCTTCCCCTTGGCCCACAAGCTAGACCTTGGGTTTTCCCGATTTCTCCATATTGTAGGACAATTAATGACAAGTCACCCTCTCGGTGGGCTCCCTTCCTCGGCGTCTCGACCAAGCGAGCAGAGACATGGAGTGCTATCTCAAAAATATCCGCTTTCTGCCGTGGACACGGCTCTAACACCTAAACAACAAGGAGCGGACCCATTTTCAAATCCCTATTCCGTCCAGTATCAGAGTGGGCCCGCCCTGTGATCTCCTGATCCCTGTTCCACCATCCCGAAAGGGTAGCCAACTCCATGGGTACGCTTTTGACGTGACCGGGGCGGTTCCTGGCTCCCACTTAGTTCCTCGACTGCTTCTCACATCTTACGCGCATACACCTGCCCGAAGTCTATGTTTAATCCAGCTTGCCGTCTGCTACTCCCGCGTACCATCGTGCGACCCACACCTCTGGACCATCTCCACGCGGTTAACTATTGACCAGATGTGACCCTCCGAACCCTGTGATGCAAATCCCTACAAGGCTCCTGGTCCGGGCCCGCTTTGGCTCACCCCTCTAGGAGTCTCTTTTCAGAAAGCCAAGCGGGATCTCGCACGCCAAAGGTCTCCTCTACGACCGCAGACTGTGGCCCGGTTTGTATCAAGGAACCCGGCTTCACTCCTACCGGCGTTCCGAGGCCCATCCATCTGACCATACTGGATGGATGTATCTTCCATGGATCATCCTATTCCCACCCACTACCTCTCATATACATCTGGGGTGCTGCACCGGCGGCCCCCATCTACTTTGCTCACTTGGTCCTCTTTCGCCTCGCCTTCTCTTCCTCTACTATTGAGCATTTCCCACGCCAAGCCCGCTCCTTTGGTACCATTCTTCACTTACACTCGTTATCTCCCTTCTGGTTTATAATACTAGGAGCTGGCTCTTTTTCCCACGGGACACGCCAGCCTATGCAACCGAGGCACTAGTCGTCTAACGAGTTGTTCTCTTTGACAACTCACCACGTTCCTTAGAAAGAACAAGCCGCACGGCAAGAAACAGATATCCTTCGCCCTCCACGTTCCCTTCAATACCGACGTTGGACTTCTCTATCTCACAAAGTCAAAATCCACGCTCTCTTTACTAGCTTCCACCATACCGGAAAATTAGGCACCCCTACAGATCATAGCACATGCTATTATAGCCATGTATGTTTCATTTGATCGCCTGCCACACTCCACAATAGGCCCTGAATCCGTGGGTCCTGGAACAGCCGTTCTTTTTACCTCCCGCTGCTGGATATCGTCGTAGTTTATACTTGACTGACACTCCCTCCGGTTCACAGCAACACTTCGATTACACCTCACTCTTCTCGTCTGTGTCTTTGAGCCATGGACCCAAATCAGACACAACTGTAAGCACTCACCCTGGACTTTGTTCTTATGCAGGAAACTCATGCGACTATAGGCAATCGCAGCAGATGCAGCACTCACATGGTTTCGTATTCGACATGAATAAGGCTGCCAGGAGAGATACCCCGCTAATCGGGACACCTTTCGCGACGATGAATGGAAATGAGATGTCAGACGGGATGGAAGCCATGGAAGCACCAGTAGGTGGATGGACGGCGCCTACGTCTCATGGTCTGCGACCAAGACCTGCAACTATCCACGAAGGCTTTTCGTACTGCGCCGGGGAGGAGTATGGCACTGTGCCCTCGTGGGATGTGTGTTCTAATTTCTCGATTCAAACGCCGAGCGATTCGATGTCGAGACCCGTGTCAATGCATCAGGATTTCTACCCACCTAGCACTGTTGAGAGCCGTAAGTGCCCCTAACCGATGTCACACATAAGTGCTAAAATGTTGGCATAGAACACTGGGCAACGGAGCTGTGTGACGACCCTATAGACATGCCGAATTTCGATGGCGATATGGGTATTGGTCAGGCTTTCACCTCCGACGAGGCTATTCCAATCCTGGATCTCAGATACCAAGGATCGCAGGTGGAAAAAGACCCCATGAACTTTGAGCCCGGAGCGAACCACACTCGCCGCATGTCTGGCTCGTCCTTCACCATGTCGACTACTGGCGGTTTCTCAGACATGCCGTCGTACGATGACTTCTCTACGACTCATTCTGAGGCGCCATCTCTTACATCGGATTACCCACCTCGGTCTAACAGGAACTCGCTCATGTCATCGACACAATTATCGCCCGTCGCATCTCCCCGGATGACGCCTCATAACCGTACTGAACTTGTCCGTGCGCAGAGTCGGGGCCGTGGCGCGTCGCCATCGCCTCGCCCAGGCGTAAGGTCTGCACCGTATAACGCCGACAGCAGCGCAAGGAACAAGAGATGGTCCACCGGGACTTACGGCACCGCGCGACGCGCAACGCCCTTCGTCTACCACCATACACACGATGCATTCGGCCATCGCGTTATGTCGAGGCACTCTTCGCCTACGGTCTCGAATAATCCGCTCCCGTTGAATTTTGGTAATCTCCAAGCCGCGCAGCAGCATCCATTCATGATACCGCAACCCCCGGCCTTCCACAACGGCATGTTCGTCCCATCTCAGGCGCCATCGCATGTGTTCCATCCCGCAGAGATACCGAACTTTGAGACTCCGCCGCAGTTGTTGTCGCACGGACTCTTCAGAATGCTTCAGAGTAACGCTGATCCGCATTCGCTTCATAGCCACTATACCGATCTTTCTGATCCGCCAGATTTGTACGCCTCTCTGAACGAGGAGCAAATCCCGCCACCCCCCGAGGACATGAATCCGGAAGACCCCGACCTCATCCCGCACGAGCAGGAACTACGGTTTGAGGGCGACCTCTACACGCCGAGGTGGGTACGTGGGCATGGAAACAAGAGAGAGGGATGGTGCGGTATCTGCAAACCGGGGCGCTGGCTGGTGCTGAAGAATTCTGCGTTCTGGTACGACAAGAGTTTCACCCACGGTATCAGTGCGGCCACTGGCAGCCCGTTTCAAGAGCCTCAAGAGAAAAGGAGGATGGACGGGAACCCGGATGTCTGGGAAGGTCTCTGTGGCAGCTGCAACGACTGGATTGCGTTAGTGAGCAGCAAGAAGAAGGGCACTACTTGGTTCAGGCACGCGTACAAGGTATGGCGCGACTCATTTAAACCCTGACGTTAACACAGAAGGCTGACTATTCTGAAGTGCCACACCCATCCGAAGGTCAAGGATGCACCCAAGAGACGACGCGAGAACAGCCACTCGAGACTCGCAGCTCCCCAAATATCGAAGTCCAAGGTTGAGCCTCCTGTCTCGTCAACTCCACAGCTGCGAGCCGCTTCAGAGTCTATGACTACAGCGCCAGCTTCGGGTTTCGTGCAGTCAGTCTCCATGGGAACTCGAGAACAGCCCTTGCAACCAGGGCAACTTCAACCACAACGGACTTACCCCGCGTGTGACGGGATGTCCAACATGATCTGAGAGCAGGAATATCAGTTCATTTTCATCACAACGATTTTTCATATCTAAACCGTCAGTCTGAACGCGTTACGAAACATTTCCTTGGATTCCTTCGGTGACGAAACGGAAATTTGGTATAGACTGGATTCAGAGGTTTCAGGGTCTATGTGGATGGCAGCATCTTGGCGGGCATTGCGTGTGTTACTCGCTCTCCTCTCATCTCGACGGATATACGTCGAAATACCAACTGGTTTACCCCATTCGCTGCGGGACGGGCGGTGGCGGATGCTGCCCGCGAGATCGGCGGCGTTCGGCAAGGAGCGAACGACATGGACAGAAGTTTTCGAAATTGCTACACCCCAAACAGTTGGAGAAGAGAGACGCGAGCCGTCTAGTTCTGCAGATTTCCCTTCGGTGTTTTGCCAAATATCTCGAGTCGACGAGATAGTACACGATCGTCACGGCCGTCCAGCGTGCATCCCACGGAGAATTTTGTTTCATCATTTGGCTTTGCCCCCATTCATTGTCCATATGCGAATTGTCCACACCATTCCCCCCCCCTGCGTCATCTGGTTTTCGATCTTGTTTTTTTCCCTGGCTCAATAGTAGATAGTTTTTCCATAGTTAGTTGTTACCTGATACCCCTGGTGGAAATCGTCGGCGAGCTGGAGAAGGAGGGTCCAAGAAAAGAAAGAGGAGGATGACGATACATATATTGGTGTTGTTATTATTATAATAATCATAATAATAATCATCGGTATATATATACGTCAACCGGGTGATAGGTAGGGTTTGCCGGTGGGCCTCCTCCCCGCTGCTGCGCAGCGGAGGATTTCCAGTCGTGCATTCCCCCCCTTTTCCCAAGAGCGGATTTATATATATCGGCAAGGGATGAATGGATGGTTCTGCGGATGGCTTTGCTTTTTAAAAAACGCGGGAGGAGATATCCGTCGCTGCTAGCTAGCTGACTTGGTTTTTGTTTTTGTTGTTTGTTTCCGCTCGTTTTTGCTTCGCAGTACATATATATATAGATGCATAAATCGGTGAGGAACGGAGTAGTTCCCTTGCCCGTAGTTATCAGAATTGCCTCGCCCCAGCGCCTCTGGCTACGCACGAGATTGTGATGTGATGGTGGCTGACCGGGTGGGGAGCCTGGTTTCTTCTAATCCAGACAGACACCCTAAGAAGCGGCCCAGGCTGAGCATACTATATACATCTATCTTCAGGCGCGGTCACGGACGCACTGCTCCCTCCCCATGTTTTTGTTCTGGGAGCCTCCAACTCCGTTCGAGTAGACGTGAGTAGGTAATAAGTGCGATGGGCACGTGTCGGAGTGACGTGGATGGGTGAACGGATCGCGCGCAGCATGAGAACGGCCCACACGGAGCGGGGACGGGGACGGGAGGGTCGGTGCTACGTACGCGCCATAGATAGCCCCCTCCGTCTCTTCCTCAGGTCGACGACGACAACGGTGAGTGACCGACTGACTACCTTCTTCTTGTGGTGGGGAAAGGTCACGTTTTCACTGCCCAATGTCTCGTCTGCTTGTCATACGTGTCCCTTCCGTGTGTGTCGGTTGGTTGGGAACCGTCCCGTTCCGGGGAAACGACCGTCTATCCATCCATGCGGCCGACGCCTCCGCCGGGAGAAGAAAAAACACCTATGAGTTGAGTGGGCCGCGACTACTTGGATACTTCTTAACGTGGGCTAAAAAGCGCTGGGCAGCGCGTGTGCATCTGCGCAGCAGTAACCGGAGCGGATTCAGTCTGATGGATGACGTTCAGATGGACGGACCGGCCGGACTGGTTGGTGTTAAACTAGGCTCCTCCTACTTTAGCAGGATCTCTCTGCTTTGTGGCTTGAATTGAGTGCTTTATCGTCGTCAGCCAGTTCCTACAACGCCGTGTCACGTCAAAGGCGTGGCCCGGGTTGCACCTCAAGCTATCATCAGTATCCAAGTAATTGCTTGTCTATCCAGCGTTTCTCATTTCTATTTATCATTACTCACAACCATGAGGGTCGGGTATCATCATATGCGCGAGGGCCCCTTAGCCCTTCCGGTAGTCCCGCATCCAACACGTTGCCTCCACCCGGTTGCTGCTCGATTCGGAGCCGTAACCCACGTCTCGCATAAGCATCGTGCACTTAGCCACCGTCGCGTTTCGCGGCCTCGAATATTTACCTAAACGACTTAAAAGACTTGTGAGCCAGCGGGGACGCGACCGTCGCCCTCGGCTTCGAGCCTCCCCCGCCTCTCCTTACCTGTTGGCCGCGGGCCCCGTGTGCGTTGGGCAAGTTGGCGCAGAACGCGCAGATGTAGACCCGAGGGAGCGTCTGGCGCGTGATGTTGATGCATTTGCCGTGAAGCCACATCTCACACGATTCACTAGAGTAATCGAGTTCAGTCAAAATATTAGGGGAAGCAGGAGCGGAGCTATCAATGGGATGAAATTTAGCCGAAGGGAAAGAATTAAAGGAATTCCTACCATTGAACCAAATAGCCGTCCCCGTTAATGCGGCTAGTGGTGGTATTGCAGACACATCTGATACGGTTTCCCCTAACGGTTGAAGGAGTGGACAAGCTGGCGTCTGTTAATGTGGTAGGAGAGCTGGTACTGGCGCTGCTATAGGGCGGTCCCGATACGAAGCGCTGGCTCGTGTTCAGGGACATCTTCTTGTGGCGATTTTCGACCACCTTGCGCAGTTCACTTGCTGCATCGCCGCGACCAGTCTCGGGCCAGTTCATGACAGTTTCGGCTTCGCTTTCGGCATCGTTATGGGCGGAATCCTGTTCGTTGTAGTAAACCCCTAGGCTACTAGGGTTCTGCTCACTTATGCTGCGGTGGGACGAAAGGGAAGATTGTGCCAAGGTGGGCTTCCGTGCATCTGGCAGTGCGAAAGACGCGTTCCGGCTAGGTATAATTATAGGCTCATCATCTGTGGATGATTCGTCGTCTTCAGAGGAATCCCAATGCTTGCTTCTGCTGCGACTACGGCTCTTTTTCCGGTTCCGGATAATAGTACGCACGGCATCCTCTTCTTCGCCCTCTTCGACCACGGTTGTCGTCTCCGCTCGGGCCCGCCCTCGGGAGTCAATTGTGAATTTGACAGACGTCCGTAACCGCGGCCCTGTGGCTTCCGGGATAGAACTCAGGGCAGATAGCCGGTGATGTTGATTTTTTATCGGCGACGTCCTGCCATTTGATCTCGCAGTCTTGGTCGTGGGCCGGGGAGGATTCTGCTGGGACGCTGGCTTAATGGCTGGTGCTAAGGTCGGCAGCGTCGAAGCTCTTCCGGGAGGTTTCTTGCCTCTGTTCTCACTGAAGCTACGGGACAGACCTGGGCGGCCTGAAGACTTGACCGGCGAGCTTGCCGAAGCACGATCGACTTTCCTACTTGTCATTGTATCTTTCGCGCTAGCTGAACGGCGAAGTTCTCCTTTCATGGGCTGCTTCATAGGCGACCTGACTAGATCAACTTGCGAGAATGATTGCATGAGGGCTGGCTGTGCCATAGGATCGAACATAGCCGCATCCATGCTCGAAGAAGGAGGTCTGGTGAAGAGAAGCCCAGGATCCACACCATTGCCCTGGTTCATCATGGCGAAGGCATCTTCGACTGGAGTGGGAAACGAGGCGCTGAACATAGCCATATCAGGAGTGCTCGTATCTATATTCACCGATGGCTTCGGCGCCAATGCTCGCTCCTTTCTAGCTGGTGGAGCCCGGTTTTCTTGATTTTGCTGCGGCACCGCTGCGGTTTCTTGGAACATCTGGTTTTGCTTCCCCCAGTCCAGCGAGTTCATGGGCCGATGATTTGAAGCCTGGAAAACGTCGGCGCCAGCAGGAGAGAAATCAATATCCATCCCACCCATGTCGGCGTCCCAGAACGAACGTGAGTCGGTGAAAGCAGGAGCTGTTGCCGGTCCGGATATGGGATACGAGAACATATCGGCTGGCGCCGTCACGAAATTTGCCAAATTCTGCTGCTGTGCCGCATCAACCACAAACTCCTGCCCAAAAACCTGATCATCTTGCATTGTCTCTGCTGGGAGCTTCGGGGCAATCTTGCGTTCTCGACTGCGACCGGATCCAGACGGTGGCGGTGTGGCCGTTTGAGTCGGGGCGTCCTGCACAACTTCCCGGCAAGTCTTCTTAGCAGGCCCTTGCTGGAAAGGAGGCTGGTGACCTTCTATCAAGCCACTGCCTGTCGCCAAGGGGCCGGCAGATGACAGGAGTCTTCTTGAGGGGTCGACCGGCGGTAAGGGAAGGTTTGGATTCGGGGAAAGGTGATTGACATGGGATGCTATCTGAGCAGCGACGTTTTCAGTGGACAGAGGTCTCTTATGTCCTGGAGAGGAGAGAAACTGCGTCGAGGCCGAGAAGTCAAGGAACTGGCCCTGTAATGCCCCGAGGTTGCCTGGGGTCGAGTTGAAGACGGGGTACTCTTCGGCAAACCGGGGGGTCCAACCACCAGAGGCAGACTCGTCGAACGAGCCTTGATGGTTCTTGGGTATCTCGAATACGGGACTCGGGAATACGGAAGATGTTGGTGTATCTTTCGGTGTTGGAGGACGAGCGTTTGGATCACCAAAGCTGTAGCATACTGGTAGGTTAGAACCGAGACAATCGGGGGGCCGCAGGAGGGAGCGTGTGTCTTGCCTGGACGTTGGACGATCCCCACTCATAGCAATTGTAGTCTAGCGGCCGTCGAGACTCTGAGCTGAGCTGACCGTAACATTCGACCACCTTGTTCTGGCTCCTGAATCCAACGAGAGACAGAAGATGGTTGATAAACTAACAGTAAGGCAGAAAGACTGAGGCTAGATACAGAACAGGCGGTGGATGGGACTGTTTTCGCCGGGTTTTAATTTCGAAGGTCGTATATCATTCATTGTACATTACGTCTATGTATAGTCGTGAAGTGGGAATCAGGCCTAGTGAGAAGTAAACGCAATCGTCAGCAAAGGCCTTACTGCTGTATGTGCAGTACTTGGTAAAGCAGGAGGTTGAGCGTGGACCGCGGGGTCTGAATTGAGCCTGCTCGTCAAGTTCATGTATTATTCATAAATCTTCATTAATGGTACTCCTTTAAAACTTCCTAAAATGTGTATCCGTAATTCGTAAAGGGAGGCGGAAAAGACACGCAGCCAATAGGGTTAGATGAAGTTGTGAAAAAGACGTTAGAAACGGCTACTAGTGAATATAAAATCTAGGGTTTGGCCGGTAGGTTTTAGTAGAGTTTAAGAGGGTCTGTGCTGGGTTCCAATGTTGCTAAAGTTGGGAATCTGTCTTGGGACGGAGTTGAGTTGGAACATGCATATTTACGGGTACATTAGTGCTCCGACGTTACCTCCATTCTTCATTCCACCCCGTGTAGGCGACTGATGAGGTGGATAGGCGCCCAACGAATGATATAATAAGCTGGGTATGGGACCCTGGTAATGGGTTGCAGCAGTGCAGGCAGCAATCGAGATGGATCTATTCGATGCCGTTCGTAGTTTTTGATATTATCCGGCATATATATAAAGGAGCCGCTGACCTGGTACGGTACCAATTCAGGGAGGAAGACGCTTTATGGCTTATCTGGCGGGCCAATGGCTGCTTACCCAGGACCTCAACGTGTGCTGTTTTATGGGAAGAGGCCAGGACGGGTAGGGTAGGTATTCCGAGTAACGCTGGATTCTTTCACGTAAAAGCAGGAGTTTCCCGAGAGATTCTCATATCCATTCGGCATCTTTCTTAGCACTACTTACTGCCGTGTGTGTTGGTGCATACTGTAAGATCGTGGGCAAAATTGCCCGCCAGCCCGCGACTCGGCGAGGGTTGCTTGTGGGTAATCGTGCCTAAATCCCGGAGCTGGAAACTTACGGTCTTTACAGCTTGGATGCACATTCTTATCGGCCGAAGCGAGCGAGATTCCGGGGAGTGTTCGTCTGGCGAACAGGGGACGTATATCGGCCAACTATGAATCGGGCGCCTGTTGCTTCATGTGCATGGGGTAAATTAGATGGCTGAGGATTACAGGATACGGTCTTGCCAATGCCGTCGTCTGTGACATAACGAAGCCGCAAAGTGGGTTGCACTAATAAACTAGAATGCAACAATGCAGAAGGCTGTTGGGTTTGTACCTTAAAGCCAATTCATAAATGCGATTTGAGCACTGGACTTGGGATGCACACCTGCATAAAAAGTGTCGCTAGTCTTCCATGTCTCAAGCGATTGATAGGGCCCCACGAATCCGCCCCTGAGCAGCACTATCAAAAGGCACTACTGGCTTATATGTATGTTAATGGCAGTTGCTACAGTAATTTCATAGGAGGCATAATAAGGTGCGTCCGTTTATTAAATATTTACCCAGAGCATTCTACGGAAGTGGCATATTTCTCATTTACATCAACAATGAAAACTACTACGTACCCTATTTGAACTGGGCAAAAATGCGAATGAGGTTGCGAATCTGAACTGGAACAAGACCTACCACCCAAGGTAGGCTGCGCCGCGATATATTCGATATTTGCATACCCGAGACATTTTGCCGTCCTGGCTCTATTATAAGGTGCTGACACTCACTCACCAGAGGCTGGATCTGATTCGTCATCGTCGCACTACCCTCATGTCAGTCGCCGATTGAATGACTACTGAGGCGTGGACCGCTGATAGGCGCATATAACAGAAGGGTATTGCCTGTCACAGCCTTCGACTATAGCACTTAGGCGCAGATAGTCTCAGTCTTGGCTGCAGTTTCTGCTTGGACTTCGCGCCTCTCGACTGCTTTCTACAAGCGCCAACACCAACCTGTGGCCGTGGGTGTGCATTGTGTGTATCTGTGTGCATAGCGCCCCCCTGAGTTGCGCAACCACGTTCTGGCGGCGACCTCCTGCTCCTGCGTCCAATAGTTTGGTTTATGCGATACGTGCTAGCCGACAATTGCGTCACTGTCAAACCAAGATTTCATGCAATGGTACAGCATGGGAGATGCATGAGCTTCAAGCCACCGGTCTCGCCTCTGCTCAATTGTACCGCTGAAGTTCAAGGATGTTGGTATGCAAGCAATCAAGTAAGCTTCCCTATCCGTGCCCCCCCATACACCTTCCAAGTTGATTGCCGCAAATGCTGTTCAAAGGCTCCGTATTTGGAGAGGTAACAGCTAGAAGAAGGCTAGTTAGGGGATGCAGCAAGGGAGAATAGCCTTCTTCTCACCGCTCCCCTCTCGTGCGACATGGTCATCTCTTGAAATTATCTGTTTTAGGTCCCTACATCATGATCATTAGCGGCACCTTGATGCTCCTACTCGCTAGCTTTTTGACGCCAGCTCAACTCTCGAAAATCACGGGCCCAGGCCAATGGGAGGAGAGAATGGAAGTCAAACGTTTGCAACATAAGATCACTCACCTTCCTGACACTCCCGCGCCACTTACATAAATTGCCTGTCTCAAAGTATTAGCCGCACAGAAAGGAGTGCGGCAAGCCGCCTACGACCTGGCCTCTGTCGCGCATGAAAATGCGTGAGATCGCTGGTTGCCCGGTGCCTTTTCTCGACTCTGCACTAAACTAGCACCCAGCAGAACGCCCACGAGACAGGTCACCCGAGTTCCCCTTGTTCTTATACCATATATGGGAGGTTCCCTCAAACGAAACACTACGTAGCCATATAAAACTGGTCTCGTGAAGAAGGGAACTAATTTCCACCTTTTGTCGAGCATTTCGTCTCCAGTGCTTACCTTACGCCCTCTTCTTTCCCGATGTCATGTCTTGTGCAACTGCTACGCGGGCTTCATTGCTACTCCATGAGAAGCTCGGTATTGCTAGGCGTCTACACGCGAATCTCGGCGTTGTCTCGCAGCTATCTAGGTAGCTAGTAGACATCTAACATTCTAGAGAGCTGTTAAGGAGGTAAGTATCTTAGACGATTTCAGAAAAGTGAAGTAGGTATTTATGAATTCATAATATAGCCTTATGTTCACAACTTAATGGTATTATCGGATTGGCTAACAGAAGGAGAGTCCAACCTCATCCTAAGCTCGTGTATAGAACTTCCTACGGCGCGTCGAGAGCTTGGCCCGGGGCACGAAAGAGCCGCTAGAGGAAATAGACATCGCGGACTTCGGGGGCATATAAAAACGTAGTCCAGAAAATAACATCCGATGTCGGATAGTGGGGTAGCTCCCGAAAGTTCAACTAGGCGCGGGGCATCGCCGGATATAGATCCACCACAAACACACCCAGTATATCACAACCGAGATACCGACATTCCACCTCTCGTAATAACTTCTCTACATCTTATCCCTCCCAAAATGGCGTCTCACAACATCGTCGTATTCGCTGGCGACCATTGCGGTCCCGAGGTGCGTTGTTCTCTCTCAATGCGGGGCCAGGCTCCCCGGTACTGCATTTGCAACGGGTAGGTAGCAGGGCTAATAAGCAAGCAATCCATATAGGTCGTGGCCGAGGCTATCAAGGTATTGTCATTACGTCGCCACTCTCGCGACTGATTTCGCCGAGTGGCACTCTAATAACCACGAATTGGTGCAGGTTCTCAAGGCAATTGAGGCCAGCAGTCCCTCGGCCGGCAAGTTCAACCCAGCTGAACGGCGTCATCGTCACGAGTAACCTCTTCGGCGATATCATCAGCGACGAGGCGAGCGCCATCCCCGGCAGCATCGGCCTCAGCCCCTCGGCCAGCCTCAGCGGCATTCCGTTTGGGAGCAAGTGCAATGGTATATTTGAGCCGATCCATGGTATGTCTTCGTTGTTCCTCCGCTTTGCGCCCAATTGCCTTCTTAGTACTTTGATCTGGGCAACTCTATGATGAGCATGGTGTATATACGTGCGGTGTGCTGACACTAAGATGAAACTAATAGGCTCCGCGCCCGACATCTCCGGCAAGAGCATCGTGAACCCCATCGGAACCATCCTGTCCGTCGCCATGATGTGCCGGTACTCGCTGCGCCTGCCCAGGGAGGCCGACGCCATCGAGGCCGCCGTCAAGAACGTCATCGACGGTGGCCTGCGGACCAAGGACCTCGGCGGCTCGGCCGGCACCAAGGAGGTCGGCGACGCCGTCGTCGCGGAGCTCGTCAAGGTGCTCAAGGGTTGATTTGGTCATCAACCTTTAAGGGGTCACTCACTGCTGGGTACTACTGCATACAGGAGGGGAGAGTGTTGATACAGGACTTCCGAGAGATGTATGAATCTGATGGGATTCTAGGATGGCGGGCGGGCGGCTTTTGTGGTAGATAAAAATCCGGGATTGCGAGGTACTTGCATGCGATATTCAGTACTTACCAATGCCGATATCTACTAAACATTGTCTTCCGTCGCGGATATGGACATATTTGCGCTTCTGATAACGGCTTGCGCTCAAAAGCGATGCCTGCTTAGGCTACCTCTTTTTGCCCCTGTCTTGGCTGCGTTCGGTAGACGAAACCACCCGTCCTTGACTCCGCGGCTACCCAACCTGCTGACGAGCCGCTGATACACGTAATCCTGTCCGAAGTCCCAACAGTAACCGCCCTCTGCACTCATTCGCCACGGAGCGGTAGCAGTAGGTGATACCAGGAGAAAGCTGCCCTAATGTAATCTGACCGGCTTGACAGTGCGGAGAGACATGACCATAGTAATTGGCCGAAAAACATACCATTGATATCTCTATAAAGCAGCCTAAGACGCCTGCAATGCATGGAATGATCGCCGTAGCCGCCCCTGATATTTTATCCATCGTTAACGCCATGCCATCCGAAAGCGCAAATCGTTGCCCCGACATCAATCCACCGCCATCGTTCATGCCTTGACACCCCGCCGCCGTTGTGATCGCCCATTACCACCATCCTGGCCAGCCATTCTCTCTTCACAAACCCATCGTCGCCGCCGGCCCACCGCCACCACCGCCAGGAGCACCCGCCCCACCGGCCGCAGCACTACCGCCAGCAGCGACGCCCGGCGTGGTGGCGGCGACGACCCTCGCGGCGTCGTCGCGCAGCTCGGGCATGGCGGCGGCCATCTCGGCGGCGAGCACGTCGCGGAAGGAGGCGAAGGCGGCCTGCTTGCCGCGCATGAGCTGGTTGCCGCGGCGCACGAGCTCGACGAACTCGCGCGTGTAGATGTCCGGGTTGCGCCCGCTCTCGACGTAGTGCACGAGCTCCGGCGGCACGGCGGGCAGGCTGCCCTCGCCGCCCGCCGCCGCGTGCACCGCCTGCAGGCTGCGGCTCAGCGCGCGCAGCTCCGCCGCCAGCACGTCGCGGGACTGCGGGCTCGACGAGGAGGAGGAGGAGGAGGAGCCCGGGGTGCCGGTGCCGGTCGCGCTGTCGTACGCGCTTACTTGCACGAGGATCTGGTACAGCGATTGGATCGTGTCTTTGAGCTTTTCTGTATGGAGGGAGAGTGGTTGGTCAGTTAGTCTAGGTATCTAAGTCTAGTGAGGTTAGGTAACGGGGGCCGGTGAGAGAGGGAAGAGAGGGATTTCCTGCTTACGCTCGATATTGTCGTGGTCGTAACGCGATACCGGCGCCATGGTGAACGACGATGCATGCGGATATTGAGAAAGTTGAAGATGGATGAAGCTTGGCTGGGTCTTCAGCGTTTGACTTCGCTGTAACTTAGCGGGTTGGATTCGGCGGTGGTCACTTGTGGCTGGGTATCTGAGATTTATAGCCAATCAAAATGCTTGAGATCTACCCCAGATTCCTAATTAGTGCTGTAGTCGGCTAGCTTGAACTTCCGAATTACTGACCCACCACAGCCACCTGCTGCGGGCGACTCGAAGATCTACCACAAGCAAACGCAGGCATTGGTTGGGTATCAGATTGTGTATACATGCCTGCCCTTTCGGTTTGTCAATGTTCGCCAATGCTCTCCCGGTCGCTTTGCTATATATAGTAAGTAGTTTGAAGGGTCGGGGGGGACCTGAACCCTGCAATTTCGCGACTACACGTAGAGACGCCTGCCTCTTTCCCCTTTTTTCCTGTGTTGTCGAATTTCTCGAACGGGGCCCGCAAAACTTGTAAGAGGTTCATTATAATTTCGTTTGTATGTATCTATTACTCTGTTCGACGATATCTGGACTTGGACCCCTCTTCACGCGTCTTTTGAGGAGCATCTATAGGCTTAACCTATATGCCCCGAGTCTACGCCATTGTCCATGCCGTCGTATATGACGAACAGGGTATATAATTCCCGTCAGTTCGTTGGAAGAAGCGGGCAGTATGCCACCAGCATCAACCCAAGTCACCCGTTGCCCTGCCTGGATCGGCTGAAGGAAGCCTTGCTGCAGGTCTTGATTCACCTGCAGGGCACTGCATCCGGGGACGGTGGGGAACGTAGAGATGCTCGCAGTGAAGGTCCGCCACTGGGGAAGCACTTCATTCCATTCCTGCAAAGCACAGGAAAAGAGGAGAGTTCGGCCTGAAAGTGCGTATACGGAACTTCTCTCATTATCTCATATAAGAAATACCCTGTGACATTCTATCCATCTCTTGGATCTCGTATCGCATATGGGCCCGCGATTAGTCTTATCATGTATACGGCAACCGCTCGAAATCGGATGCAAAGCTCACATGGAGTTCCGCAGAGGAGGGCCGATGGCGTTAACAGCATTTTAGGGGTTGGGAGGACCAGCATTCGTTACACGGGACCATGACGTGAAAGCTACGAACTCGCACTCCGCGCGGCCATCGACATCCGCCGACCCTTCTTCGTGAACAATGATATTCAACGTTCACTAGATATCCACCTAGGGCCAATGTTGCAAGAATACAACGCCCATTTACCAGGGCAGTTAAGGCTGTAGAAGCGGTCAATGTCAAATAACAACAGCTCTGGGCTACTCCGAGCAGTGGATTTGCCTGATACTTTGTGCTTCTGCATTCCCTATGAAATACCATCTTCGCCACAAAGGCAGAACTGATGACCCGAACCCCTGACAAATAGGTCATTGTCTTCGGCAGATACAGCAACTCTTACATATGTAAGTAGTTTCTGCCCTACTGGCTGATTACTTAAATCATGGAGATTAAGATAATAAATTTCTGCCGGACTCCGACTCAAAAATCTATCCCGGGTCGGCGGTTGGAGTCAGGGGAAGGAAATAATACCCTGTCCGTATAGATGATTGAAATACCAAGAACCTGGCACTGGTTTTCAAAGTAGCTGTATACTGCCAATACCATACTACATAGATAGGGCTTAGACGAGGGGTTACTATGCATTATGTAAGCAGCCCTGTCGTGAGCCCGTGCGGAAATGACGTGATCCGCTACTGATCCGCTACTGATCCGGAGCGCCGGGACCGGCCGCTATAAGTATCTACGTACCCAACGAAGCTACAGGCCCGCCAAAATTTCCAGCAGCTCAGAGCTCAGCTTCCATCGCAACAACTCGTCGACTTTCGACACGATTTCCAGTTGCGGTTACAGTCTCCACCGCTTATTCTCTGCCGTGGCTCGGCTCCGCTGTAGAGTAAATTGATTAGCTGGAAACCATGTTCCGACAAAGCGTGCGGCGCTTCGCAACGACGGCGCGCAGAGCAGCCGTCGCCCCCGTCCCCGCGGCGGAACCGAGCGCGCATACGCTGGCTGTCTCCAAGGCGCAGGGGATCGCGAAGGGGCTGACGGGCGGTACGTCTTCTGTTTCTGTCTTTCCCACACCCCCTACCCCAAGCACGAGCCCGACTCAAAAAAGGGCACAGCAGAGGCACACTAGCTAACGCACCGCCCAACCTCCAACAGCGATCGGCAACACGCCCCTGATCCGGCTCAACACGCTCTCGCGGCAGACGGGGTGCGAGGTGCTCGGAAAGGCCGAATTTATGAACCCCGGCGGATCGGTCAAGGACCGGGCGGCGCTGTACGTGGTGCTGGACGCCGAGGAGCGGGGCCAGCTGCGGCCGGGCGGCACCGTGGTCGAGGGCACGGCGGGCAACACGGGGATCGGGCTGGCGCACGTGTGCCGCAGCCGGGGGTACCGGCTCGTCATCTACATGCCCGACACGCAGTCGCAGGGCAAGGTGGACCTGCTGCGGCTGCTGGGCGCCGAGGTGTACCCGGTGCCCGCCGTCGCCTTCGACAACCCCCAGAACTACAACCACCAGGCGCGGCGGCACGCCGAGCGCCTCGTCGCCGAGGAAGGGGCCGGGGCCGCCGTCTGGACCAACCAGTTCGACAACACGGCCAACCGGCGCGCGCACATCGAGACGACGGGACCGGAGATCTGGGCGCAGACTGGGGGCAACGTGGACGCCTTCACGTGCGCCACAGGCACGGGGGGCACGCTGGCGGGGTGCGCGCGGTTCCTGAAGGAGGCGTCGGGCGGGCGGGTCAAGGCGTTCCTCGCGGACCCGCCGGGCAGCGTGCTGCACTCGTACGTGCAGTCGGGCGGCAAGCTGACGGAGCGCAGCGGCGGCAGCATCACCGAGGGCATCGGGCAGGGCCGCATCACGGACAACCTGGCGCCCGACCTGGCGCTCGTCGACGACAGCCTGCACGTGAGCGACGAGAAGAGCATCGAGATGGTGTACCGCTGCCTCGACGAGGAGGGCCTGTACCTCGGCGCCAGCAGCGCGCTCAACGTCGTCGCCGCCAAGGAGGTCGCCGAGCGCATGGGGCCCGGCCACACCGTCGTCACCATGCTCTGCGACGGCGCCTACCGCTACGCCGAGCGCCTGTTCTCGCGCAAGTGGCTCGAGAGCAAGGGCCTGTTCGGCGCGGTGCCGGAACATCTCAAGAAGTATATCGTGCTGCCGTAAGGAACAGCCGAACGTTTTTGGAGGGCAGCGAGGTTCGGGGTGTCATGTTTTTGAACGATAGCTAGAGACGTGTGTGCATATGTGTGTGTTGTGTGCATAGACGTCGGGTGCATGGACAGAACCTGTATATATATGTACAATGTACGACGTACAACGGTGGTATTACAGCGTATCTTGTAGATCTACGAATCCTGTACAAATCCCGAGCCGCGTTGCGTCTACTCGCCGGGCTGCGTATTCGACACTTTTTGATAGAGGGGCTCTCCACTGCCCGCCTCCGCACCGTACAGTTTTTGATACACGGCCTCTCCCCTGCCCGGCTTCATGTCATATGCCGCCCGCGCCTCCTGGACCTCGGCCTCTAGCACGTCCCGCCGCGAGCGCAGCTGGTCGGCGAGCTCGGGCTCGACCACGTCGATGGCCATCTCGATACCGTACAGCAGCGGCGCGGCCAGGACGACAAACTTGTTGGGCTCCAGCAGGTAGCCCATCTTGTCCTCGTGCTCGTACAGCACCGCGGGCTGCAGGTCCCTGAGCCGCTTACCCTCGGGCCACACCCCCACGATGTCGGCCGCGTACTTGTTCACCTTGTCGACGACGGCGGCCTCGTCGGCCTCGCCGCGGCCCTCGGCACGCCGGCTCCTGGCCAGCGCGGCGGCGAGGTGCAGGCGCGCGAGCAGCACCTGGGGGTCCCTGTCAAGCGGCAGCTCGCCCTCGGCGGGGGGCTCGTCCTTGCGGCGGCGGGGCCGGTGCTGCTCGTCGGCGAGCATGTCGACGACGAGCTCGGCCCAGCGCAGGGCGCGGGCCGTGTCGGCGAGCGCGAACCCGGCGTCGACGGCCTTGAACTGGACGAAGTGCAGCGCCTCGTTGGCCTTCTCGCTCGAGTCGAGGCGCAGGCCCGTGCGGCGGGCCATGCGCGCGCAGGCGAGGGCGTCGTACACGCGGCCCCGCTGGCCCGCGAGCCGCACGACCTTGGCGTAGAAGCCCGCGTCGAGCTTGCGGCCCGTGTAGTAGATGCCCTCGAGCAGCGGCTGCAGGTTGACGAAGTCGTCGGCCGTCTCGAACCGCGACACGGCCTGGATGACGGACCGCCGCGTCTCGGGTATGTCGCCCGCCAACGGGTTCATGTGCCGGAACTTGAGCACCTCGCCGTCGATCTCGATGACGACCGGGTCCGACTGCAGCTGCTTCTCGTACTTGGGCGAGTAGATCTTCTTACGTTGGGCCAGCGGCAGGTACGACGGCAGGATGATCTTGTGCCGGATCGTGTTGAGGAGCTCGTCGAGGTCCTTGGAGGATGTGGGGGTGAAGTATGTTATGTGTGCTGGACGCCGCATGGTGTCAGTTGGTATACGGATATGATATTACAGTAGTCGGTCACCCGGGGTTATACTGACCATGCCGTGGTGTTGTGGATGTGAAGGTGCGGCTCTGACCGGCTATCCTCCTCGTAGCCGTCCCTAAGGTCCCTTGACCCGCGCACAGGGCGCCCAGCACCGACTTCCTAGACATCTTCGTAACCTCAGCCTAGTGTGCCGTTGCGCATCGTTCAAGAAACCGACAACATCGAAGCACCGGGGATTCTCAGCCTCAATATCCTAAAATTTGGAAACCGCAACCCCGGAATGGTAGGTGGGTCCCGGGAACCAAGCGTGCCAAGCCCCGACCCGCATTATCTTTGCTTCCGAGGTACCTTTGTATCTTTTCCCTTGTTGTGCAGGGTCCACCATTGAATTCGGGAGGGGAAGGGGGGGGTTTCATTGAGAATTTCGAAAGCTTCGCGGCTTGAAGCGCCCCGGCCGTCTTCATCCCGAGGAAGAAGCCCGATACCCACAACCACGATGATCACACAGTCCGCCCGGCGGCCTCTGGCCAGCTGGAAAGCCGTCTTCCGACGAACACGACAGCAGAAGGAGCTCCTGCTGCGCTCAATGGCGACCGAAACCACCACACCAGCAGAAGCGACGACGACGCCCATCCCCCCGGCCGCTATACCGAAGCCGAATAGCGCACCCAGAATGCGTACGTCTGTCTATCTACTCGCCCATATCAGGAACTTGATTTTTTTTCCAACACACGCACCAGATAGATAAGCGAGGTTGCTAACCCAGTACTCCGCGCGCCGCGGCGTCAAACAGACATGATCAAGAGCAACAACCCGCACAGGCCGATCCGGAGCGCCTTCGCCGTGTACCGGCCGCCGCCGTCGGTGCGGGACGCGCACCCGTCGGCGCTGGCGTCGTACCACGCGCAGCAGATGCGGCGGCTGGACCGCTCGGGGGCGCGGACGGCGCTGTTCTCGAAGCGGAACCCGGACGCGGCGCGTGTGGGCGACGTGCTGCAGGTGACGACGTCGCGCGGGGAGCCGTTCGCGGGCGTGCTGCTGTCGGTGCGGCGCGCCGGCGTCGACACGGCCATCCTGCTGCGCAACCACCTGACCAAGGTCGGCGTCGAGATGTGGTACAAGGTCTACTCCCCCACCGTCCTCGGCATCGAGGTCATCTGGCGCCGCCCCAAGCGCGCCCGCCGCGCCCGCCTCACCTACATGCGCCAGCCCAAGCACGACATGGGCAACGTCGACCACCTCGTCGAGGCCTGGCGCCGCGCGCGCAACGTGTTTAGCTCCCGGGGCAAGGCTGGCGGGAACACGGGACGTCCGGGCAAGAAGGCCGCGGGCAGGCGGTAGATGGCGGAAAGGTGAGGTTGGGGCGGAGGCGAGGGTTATGATGACGATGACGTCGCTGACGGCAGTAGTGATGGAAAGGCGGGGGCTGTATCGCTCAGCATCCAAGTTGGGTTATCTGCCCCGAAGAAGGCTACGACTCTAGCCTGAGATGCTGTAGAGTATGTGTATGATCTAGACATGTACTACATAGAACGAACGGTGCATTCGAGGGATTTCCCTACTGAATTCGAGGTAGCCCAACGAGCACCACCAAAGTTTGCTGCACAAGGCGTTATGCAAGCGTATACGGATGACAGCATCCTATTCAACTCAAGCCAACGTATTTAACCTTCCCAGGTTCGATCTATGCTAGTAACTTGCGGGCCTATTTCTCGCGAGAGTCCGACAACACGGGCCCCCAGGCGGGCCAACCGACCAGCCTGACTGGAGCACCAATATGTTGGTGAGAGGCTCCTTTCAGCGGCGAAAGAGAGCCGAGCCGGCCTCAGGGACCGACCCAAGACCCGGGGGGTGACTAACACAATGTAAGTAGCAACCGGCTTCGCCAAGCCGAAAAGAAGACGGCACGAAACCAACAACCCAAACCAGAAAACAGAGGCACAAAGTCACACACCGCGCCCAATCACTTCTCCGGAAACGACTTAGGATCCCACCACAGATAGTGAGACTAAACGCAGTAGCGTAAAGAGGCAAGCGCCATAAGACGTAGGCGTAGGCGTAGACGTAGAATTCCCCCGTTCATTCGTCTATTCATCCATTCAGCCAACCAGGGCAGCGCAGCCCGATCCGCGCCCCTATTCTTCTGCTTCTTGCCGTGGTGGACGTACAACCGTATTATGTATGTGCATATATATAAGAATACCCACCCCACAGCCCTATAACCCGACGACCGCGTCCATCCACCGACCCATCGATCCATGTATCCATCCATCCGTATGCTGTATCGAGTATTCGGCGGCGCGCGCGCCGGCTAAAGCAGGAGAAGAACAAACACGCGCGCCCGCCAACCTGCCCGCCTGCGTTATATAGTTAAGTATGTAGATATAAAAGATAGAGTAGCAGAAGAAGTAACCTGCGCGGTTCCGTTTCGCGCACATATATATGTATCCCATGCGCCTACTAGCTCCCCGATGTCTATGAAACCAGCCTGAAGAAGCGAGAGGGAAAAAAAGGACAGATGCGTCGCGCTCTCGTCCTAACCCATGAACATGTTGGATAGACTAAGACATTGCGCCCGCTCCAGAAGAAGAGAAAAACAGCATAAACGTTTCCTGTCGCCACGCCGAACATGAAAAAGACCTGGGTGCAGATGTCTACCCCAAAGCGTGAGTTTCCGCCTCTATCTATTTAAATTCTATGAAAGTTCTCTCGTATAAAGCAGATGAAGAAAACGCCGCCCCGTTGCGCTCGCTTGGAAAAAGGTCCGATGAATGGATGGACGAGGCGGAACGGAAACCCAATCTCCTGGGACGCCCGAGCTACCGGGACCACCGGGGAATAATGAGGACCTGCGGAAGCGAGAGCCTGGACACGGGCCGCACGTCCCTCTGCGCTGTTCCCGAAGAGCGGACGGGCTCGGCCGAGAATCGCCGCCTCTAGTGGTCCAAGACGGGCTGCGTCACCGCTCTCCGGGGTTCAGGCGAGGGCCGGACGTTCGGGTCGATGCTGCCCTCGTCCTCCTCTTCGGGGCTCGACTTGTACCGCCTGAGGGCCGTATCGGCGGGGGCGGCGTCGGACCGCGCTGTCGACTTTGCCATCAAGACGGGGTACGCGGGTCCCGGGTGCAGCAGGTTCGCCAGGACGTGCCTCCTCTCGACGCTGTGACTGCGCCCCCGGTACAGGCTGGTGGGGCGGCCGGTGGTGGCCGTCGAGTCACGGCGTTGGAGCCGCAGCTCCGCCTCCTCGGCCTCCCTGCGGTTGAGGTGCTCGCTCGGCAGCAGGACGGCGCGGTCGAGGCCGTACGGCAGGCCGCGGTGCCGCCCGCGGATCTCCATGGCGATGATGACCAGCTTGCCGAAGGTGCTGAACTGCGAGACCAGCGACATGTTGACGCCGGGATACCCGAGGCTCAGGCCGACCGTCCCGTACGCGCTGACAGTCTCAAAGAGCACGGCGAACATGGAGATGTCGCCCGACGCAAGGCGCGACCCCTCGCTGATGGTGAGGATGAAGTAGCCGATGAAGAGATACCACAAGTCGAAAGAGAGCTGCCGGCGTAAATGGGCTCCGGCGTACGCCATTCCGCTGGGGTTCCTGTCATCGACTTCCTCGGGCCCCTTGTACACGCCGAGTGACTTCTCCTCGTACACGTTCGTCGTGCGCACTGATATCGCAATCGGGAAGATGGAGATGTACATCATGATCATATATGAGGTTTGGACAGCCGGGTGTAGGCTCGCTAGATTGAGAACCGAGAAACCCGCAGTTCTGGTAGACGTGGCTTGAAAAAAAGCATCGAGAAATCGGATGTTGAGGGGGAGCTCTGCGACCGATTCGGAGCGCAGATCAAGAACTATGAAGAGCAACACGTCTAGTCCGTTCAAGAGGACCAGAACTAAGAAAAGCCACCAAGTGGCGTTGGATGGGAATAATAGCGTGAAACAGCGTCTCGGGTGGTCAAGCAGAAACCTCAGTTCCTCCCAAAGACCCGATCCCCGGGGTACGATCAGCGAAAACAGCCAGATCATGAAGCGGAGCATGATAGGAAAAGCAGTATTTCCAAGGAGAATAAGAAATGACATGATCGTAATTGGGAATATCGCCGTATTGAACGAGTTCATGCTGTCCGGTGTCAAGGTAAAGCCAAGATCCATCAAAGCGGAATTGGCAGTGAAAAATGCCCACCAAAGAGGGTTTACGCTGTAGCCTTCGAGAATCTGGGCGTAATGCTCGTTGTTGTGCATAATCCACGGCACGAAACAGATAATGGCGAAAATCGAATATCCCCAGAAGTAGACGAGGAGTATTGTCGCCAGGGTCTTCAAGGATCGATACTCGATGCCGCCGAGTTCTTCTCTCTGCTCCTCGGTCAGGCCTAGGAAAGCAGAGTTGCGGCCCATGGTAGGCTGGTAGCTAAGATATGGCATTGGATCCTCGTCTTGGTTATGGGCCAAAGCTGTCCTGATACGCTGTAGAGGATTGATGCGGGCTCCTGCTGCAGACGCTCCCGCGTCCGTTTGCTGCATGCTTCCTCCTTGTGTCCTGCGGAATCTCGAAGATGGTACGGGATGCTCGCCTTCCTCAGCTATATCGTCTGGCCTGGTTGCTCCATCTCTTCTTGGCCGTGTCGGCTCTTCGATCGTGATCGTCTGCTGCCGATCACGAACCCCTGCCGGACGGAATGACTGTGTATTTGATTCCATCCTCGATAGACCCTGTGTCCCCTCGTCTTCCTCAAACTCCTCGGGGCGTACACCTCTCTCGACATCGCGAGGGCCGGGGATCCTCAACACGCTCCTGTCCTCTTTGCGCTGTCTCTCTAGAATGGCAATATGCTCTGCATTAGAGCGCTTCGGAGGCAGCGGCATATCTTGGTCATCATCCTCTTCCCCCATTGCATTACCGTCTTCTACTCGGTCTGAGGACTTGATTTGAGCAGGACTGTGGCCCTCGGATTGATCGTCACAAGTCGACCGGGCGTCTTCCTCGGACAGGGTTCCGTTCGCTGCCTGATCCGGTTTCGCAGCGCCATTCATGATCTCGTCCTCTAGCATGGTACCGTCCTTCGTTACACTCGAGGCCTTTGCCGTGTTATGCATGACAGTGATATTCCGGCCATTGACCCCCCTCTCGACGTCAGCTGCAGTGGCCTTGGTTTTGGATCTGGACTTGGTGATGGTAACTCGGCGTTGCCTGGCCTCACGCACTATATGCTGGAAGCGTTTCTCGAACCAATAGAGGCGTAAAAAGACAACGAAGCCGTGGATGGTGATGGGCGAGGATATCATTGCCATCAGATATATGACGATTTGCTGGAAGGTATTAAGCTTGTTCAAATCCACAGTATTCAGCCCAGCCTGTGTGTTGGCACCGCTCGCAAAGAACAGGGCGTCAACGTATGCCAACTGACCACCAGCAGTAGCGAAGATCAGGATAGATCCTAAGAGTGTCCATCCTACAATCCAGAAATAATGCGCGGTGATGAAGTTAAAATGGGGGTCCCTGGACAAGAAAGACGGACGGATCGATTGGAGGACGCTCAATGCGACTTCCCGGGGGTCCTTCATGATATTTTAGGTAGATTGGTTCCCTTAGATTGCGATCTGGTAATTGTATCAAGCACAATACCGACTGAAAAGCGGCGAAAAGCCCAAGGCTAAAGTTTCGAGAACTCGACCTTGAACGCCTGGTCGTCGATTGAGATATGGGACTCAAACATGGCAAATTACTTTTAGCGATCAGTTCGTTGCTGCGAACAATGTCAGCCAGACTGATGCACTGCCATGTTGGCGGCTGCACTGGACAAAGATAAGGGCAGTAAGTCGGCCGAATAGGTTCGACGAAGAAAGATAACTGGGATGCAGGGTGCTGAGGTAATACAGCATAATTGAGTCGAGATAAAAGCGGAAATATAGACACTTGCTCCACCAGCAAATGCGGACAGGGGTTTTGAAGTCGAGTGATACAAATCCAGAGCCGGAAAAGAAAGTGACGGGGACTCTCAAAGTCTGGGATAGTCTGCTTTACGACTTACCGCCATGCGAAAGGGAGCAGGCCGGCCGTGGCCGTGATTTGAATTGGATGGGTGGCTCAACAGCGGTGATGGTAGCCTCTCTTACGGATGAGTAAATAAGAGACAAGAGATCAGAGAGGCTGTGAAGTTGTACGCTGGGACCTATGGTGGTATCGGAAGCGGGAAGACGTTAACTTTAACTTTCTGCTCTCGTCAAGGGGCAAAAGTTCGTTAACTCATACTAAATAAGTACTTAAGTAGTCTGTATTCGGGGGCTTAGTTGACACACGGTCCACCGACATATTGTAGAGTTGCCAGTTAGTACCAGCCACAGTGCCGAGCTAGCCAGCTCATTGAGGTGTGCTGTAGACAACGCAGTTGGTGTGAAACTTACGATAGCCCCGAGGCTTAAACCATCGTCTTTCTCTACTTAGTGATGCTTATGACAAGCCCAATTGCAGAATTGCAGCTTCTCTGCGGGTCATCGCCTGTGACATAGTTGAGGTAGAGTACGGATACGCGGGGGATGTGCGCCCAGAAAAAGCGCCAAGCGCCAAGCGCAACCTTGGATTCTTGGCTGAACCACCGAATTAACAAGATCGGTGATGAGGCCTCCGAGGATGGATCTCTGTTCGTTGACGCAGAGTTACCAGGAGTGCGTTTGCATAGATAAGGTACGTGCTTATGTAAACCTTTAGGTCGAATAGGAAGAAAACGTTTGGAATATTCAGTACAGGTAAACGGGGCACCCTATCTTCAGGGTCAGGTCAGGGGTCAGCATCAGCATCAGGGGTGTTCCTAGTTGAACCAATCCTCCTGGGTCTGAAAGAGAGTCGTCAGAGGAGGTGAGACTTTAGTCGACAGATCCGGGAGAGCCGATTCGAAAACTTATTGTGTACGAACACAGGGTAAAACGTACGGTGTGTAATAAAGAGTTCTAGTCCCATGCCACCGGTAACCGCTATGGTGCCAACGAAGCAAAGCTTCCTTTTGCGGATGTCTTGTTGGAGAAACCTTTCCAATCATCCTGCCAAGCCCTGCTACTGTACACATCTACCAAATGGGCTGTGCAAGGGGGAGATCTCTGATACAGATGCGGCGGGGGGGGGGGGGGGGGGGGGGGGGGGGGGGGGGGGGGGGGGGCGGCC